>VMBQ01007969.1:0-33382 GCA_007657795.1 Dreissena rostriformis
TTACTGTTCCAAGCGATAGCCTTTGGACATGTGTTATCGCCACATGGTTGCCGTGCCGGCCCAGGGTTCGTCGCTATGTCACCGGACAAATGTATTAAGTAAATAGAAAACTGCGAACAAGTCCCTTTATACAACATTAGAATAAAAACGATATGTCAAGATACTTCTAGTTTCGAAACAAGTCAGTTACATCTTTGAAATGATAATAGGCTTGCACAATCTGAAATAAAGAAAATATAGTGAAACTGCCTTAAACGGTTGCCGTTTCATGATGGAAATCGGGAACCGGCACAAAATCTTATATTTAGGAGGAGTGCTGTATCGGCAGAAGATTTAGTGTAAAATAACCTTACAAAAACGCATCAGATAAGATTCCAAATAATTGCAACAGATGGCTGCTTTTAAAGTGTTAAAGTGGAAATTACATATTAATATACACGAATTTATCAAATGGACAAAATATAAATATTGAAATTAAGCGTATTGGTTTGTGAAATGTGGTTTAATATTTCACAAAATGTACACCAAAAAACGCAAGTTAATTTCCGGTTAAGTATTAACCGATTAATGTAGATGGTTGACAGTCGAGTAGACCTGGATGGCGGATGTTTTGACGTGAAATGTGTCCAAGAAGAAGTAACAGAACAAGTGGCACACAGGTATTTACGCACTTATGAAGACATTTCCTTACGATCTTCAAGCCCCTGTGCCCGAATTTCTAAGTCGGGTGTACACATGTGCTTGTATTTCAAATCGGTGGTATCCAAGTGCAATTTTTAGTGCATAAACAGCAAAATGAAAAAGACTAAAAATTACACTTTACTTCCAGAAAATCAAGAATATCAGGGCAGCGTTTTATCAACGGATCTTAGCGTGATCTTACGTAAGATTCGTAGGATTTNGCAGTCGGCATGCTCCATTGATTACTGCATTATCGCTTACGTCATGGAAATCCATAGAATTACGACTGCTGAAAACCGGCTGGTAAACAGAGCGTTTTATGTCATTTAAGAAAATTTTACGCCGAAAAAATGTGGATTTTCGCAAAATCGCCATTTGAGAAAAGTTGTCGCCCGATCTTTAAATTTGGGGCCATTTGCGACAATGGCGATCGACAGCGGGAACCCTGATCATTGTTTCCTTCGGTTTGAGCAAACCGTGTCATATTAATGTATATATCGGTGGATTTAGTGAAGTTTGTATATGGTATAATTTCTCTTGCATCACGCATGGCGGTTCTTTTAAGTAACATGATTTAAGATATGAGCAACTTCATATGTCATGAATGTGAAAAACAAACACACGGATAAGCCTGTGTATTCACACTGTCTAATCAGCGTCTTTGTTTCCGCTGCAAGAAATTACAAATTCAAAAGCAATTATTGTAGTTCCGAAGATTTATTTGTATGCATAGTCGACATTACATGTATTATGTAGTGTTTTTCCCAGGCCATTTTAGCGTGGAGAAAAGGCACGCCGCCCTCCTGGATACTCCACTCTGCCCTTTTCAAAAGCAAATTTAGCCACGCACCCTTATCGATAACATCTTTATTGCCTTATTACCTAACTTGTCCGCAAAATCAGCGTCTTTGATTGTCTGTGACGCTCCGACTGTGCTTGATTTACTCGAGAGACGTCAACGTCTAATCGACTACATTAAGCGAGTAGATTTAATCTATTACAGTGCTCGATCCATAGGTAGGTCTTAGTGACTGCTCCAAAGCATATGTGAGGGAGTATATAACAGGCTCAATTAGAATGAAGTAATCTTTATACACATCGCATAATAAACATGTTCTTAGATCAATGCAAACACAAATTTCTCTGTTCGATAGGGATTCATTTTTAAATTATCATAAGCATTCACGTACAGCCAACAAAAACATGTTCATGCGTAATCTTATATTATGGGTAAATGCACGATTTAATATTAATTATGTATTAACCTATGGCAATTAACTTACACACCTTTACCAAAGTAGTTAAACCAAATATACGGACTTTCTACCTAGAGACTTAATAGGTGTGAAAAATTGCGGCCGTGTTTTATAATGCGTGTCAATTTGCATCTCTTCAACTATATGATAAATGTTGTAATCACATTATAATTGATAAGTAAAAATAACATATACAAGTACCGGTATACCCATAGCCATTATCATTGATAAGTAATTATCTATAACAGTACTTCCATAGCTAAAAAGGCACCACACGTATGTCTGCCCTTTTTTGCATAAAGCGCGCGTTAAAATTCCCTTTTTGAATTTACTGCAACATGCCCCTTTGCCCTCCTGGGAAAAACACTAATTATGCCCGATTGTCATGAAATTTTCATTGACTTAGGTAAGATTATTTACTATATATTTAATGTATACATTTGATATTTGCATGTACAATGCGTATTTATATACTCCATAACTGTGATTTATATTGATTGCTGTAATTGTTGTTTGGCAAAATTAATTTTCATTTTAATATCTCCCTTTTGAATTTCTACACCCTTTATATACTATGCAAGAATCGGAATTTCACTATCTTAGTAGCTAAAACACATTCACTGATTATCTTGCGGGACGTTCATGAAGCGAAAAACAATTATCATCTAATGAGCCTGCGTGGTAGCACACAATTTTAAGTACATGTATTACTATTAGCACGTTTTCTCAGTCTCATGATGCTTGGCAAAAATATCTGCACGTACATGTAGATCAATAAATAATCAATATATTTATTTGTTATAACAGCTGTAAGGCTAGACCCCCCTTTAGGAAAGGCTATACATACAGAGCCGTATGACTAGCCAATATAGGCTAGTCGTACGGCCCCGTACGGCTAGCCAATATTGGCTAGTCGTTCGGGGCCGTACGGCTAGCCACTTCCTTGAAACAAATTATTGCATTTGTTTTTAATATCAACAGAAAAATATTTAGTACTAGTATTCTGTTATTAGATAGCATCATAAATCAACATTTTGACATACATTTTTAACAATTATTCTTATTTTACATAAAGTAATTATTAGTTATTATTGTGGGTTATTTTGGTAGGTGCTTGTGAGCCTGAGGTACTTGGCAAAAGGTGACTTCCTGTCTGAGGTAGCTGACCTTCATGGAATAAGCAGGTAATTTTTCACATAAGATAGTAGGAACACTATAAGGAAGGAATGTATTGTAAAAAAATACATAATGATTACAAATTAAAAATAAATCAATTTACGTGTCATTATTATGTTTTTATTGAAACTGATGTTCCACTTTCAACATGACAAACAACATGTTATGACTCAATGTGTTCTTTGAAAAGATCTACATAAAAACTCATCATGTGGATACCTGAATAGTGTTACATTTCTATGTACATCATTGTTGATCTTTTAATGGAATAAGACATGTTTTTAATATCATTTAACTTAAACATAAAAAAGCTTATTTTGGGCATCATAAAAACATAAATGTGTTCATTCTTAAAGTATGAGCAGCTATTGTGAAAATTTATGTTTTTTCAGGTCCAGTGCATGCCATATTATTGCAGCCTTTGTCGACGCTATCAATTTAAGAATTGATCATGTAAAGTAAGCATGTTTGTTTTAAAATTCATATTAAAATCATTAATGAGTTTATATTTATTGAAAACTTTCAGAGAACTTGTTTTATATTAAATTACTGTTGAACAATTTATATTTGATTTAGTAATTAATTGATTTATCTTTCCACCTGTGTTGTTCAAAATATAGTCAACACTTTATTGTGTGTACAATCAATTTGCAAACAAATATTATTTTGATGAATTTATGTAAATAAATTTGGCAAAATGGTGGTCATTGAGAATTTTTAACACGATATTCTACCTGTAATATGTATGATTAAAGATTCTAAGTGTTTAAAAATGTTATTTTGCAACACATGCTTATGTTTTGTTGCCAAATTTGTATTTCTCATTTTGGTTTCTTAACAGTTTAACACGAAACTGTAAAGTATAAAATAGTGCAATTTCTAACAGGTTTCCAACTGGATTGGCACTTGCTTCTGTCAAACAAGGATTTTTTCAAAAATGTGGCATTCCGAACACCATGGGTGCAATTGATGGCACACTAATTCCTATAATGGCCCCAGCAGCAAATGAAGCCATTTATGTGTGTCGTAAAGGCTCTGATGTGTTAATGGGTTACTCGTATTTGTATAAAGATGAAATACAATTTATAAATATTCAATAAGTGTATTAAATAGTATGTCTTGAAATTATTATTTAGGTGTTATAATAGCTATTTAAGAAGTACTTATCAATTTATTGACTTCACACATAATGTTATAATTTGTAAAAATGACAATTAACTGCTCTATAATCATCGATATTCTCACGGAGCGTATCTAGAGTCCGTGATATTCTCCACCATTTGCGTAACATAGGAAAAGAAAGTTATCACGTTTAGCCTCGTTCTGAGATTCGACGCGTCATGTGATATCTATAAATAGCAACAGTGTAGGTATTGTGAAACTGGTCTATTTATTTATATTTTACCAAATGTAAGGCTTAATGCATTTGTGTAATGCATTGTATCAATAAACCTCGGGCAAACAATGAAATTAAGGTTGCATTATCTCTACCTAGTTTTGAATCTGGTTTAAGTGAAAAGTTCTTCGGCCTTAAATTGTTGCATTTCTTAGATACCCAGGTGGAAATGGTTTTGCATCATGACCAGTGAGGAGCGGTTTGATGGCTATAGGAAGTTTCTCAACAGGAGATTATCCCACATTGCTTATTATGTAACTTGGTCAGAACATTAAAATTTTTGGGAGATATGGATCCTGTCAATAAAAAAAACATGGACGCTATTAGGCCGGCCAATTTTCTTCATGTGGCATTAGTAAAACAATTTGTACCCACTCATCCTGAAACTTTCTCAGAGCATTAAACAATTATATGAGCCTCACTCTGTGAAAAGGGGGTTTAATGCATGTGCGTAAAGTAAGCAATTAACAAGGCTGTGAAAAAAAAGGTGAGCGAAAATAGGGCCATCTTGGCCCTCTTGTTATAATGGTTCTCATCAACTCTCTTAAGAATATTTCTCTGAATTTCAAATGAAGAGTCATCAAATAATTGCATTCAAAACAGTTGTGGTAAATTCATTGATATCTTTGTCCATTATAATCAATGTAATGTTTTTCGTAGTATTCAGTAAGCAATGGTTGCTGTAACACGCAACTACAAATGTATCGAAATAATTGTGATAATTAAAATTGTGCTGTTTTTTATATTGAATAATCATTTTGTTAAATCACCTTATTCCTTTGTTCTTTATAATTAATTATTATTATCCCTCGCCAGAGGCGGAGGGATATTGTTTTGGCGTTGTCCATCCATCCGTCCGTCCATCCGTCCGTCCGTCCGTCCGGTACTTTTGTGTCCGGAGCAATATCTTGGAAGTGCTTCGGCGGATTTCATTGAAACTTGGTATGAGTACATATATGGATAAGAAGATGATGCACCCCAAATGGCATTGTACACCATATGTTAATAACGGAGTTATGGCCCTTTGTATCTTGAAAAAATACTTTTTACTATAGGCACTTTTGTGTCCGGAGCCATATCTTGGAAGTGCTTTGGCGGATTTCATTGAAACTTGGCATGAGTATATATATGGATAAGAGGATGATGCATGCCAAATGGCATTGTACACCATCTGTTAATAACGGAGTAATGGCCCTTTGTTTTGTAGTATGTTCATCCGTCCAATTTGCACCCATCCTCAAACAAAAGATATGTTGTGGGGGATATCAATTCTACGAATTTGCTTGTTTTGTAATATTTTCTAGGCTTTTTTTGCTCGTACATACACTTATAAATGAGTTGCACTCTGTGAAAACAGGGTTAAATGCATGTGCGTAAAGTGTCATCCCAGATTAGCCTGTGTTGTCTGCACAGGCTAATCATGGAAAATACTTTCCACCTACACTGGATTTTTATGTCCACCAGTATATACTGGGGGACATATTGTTTTTGCCCTGTCTGTTGGTCTGTCTGTTGGTGTGTTGGTCTGTTTGCGCCAACTTTAACATTGGCCATAACTTTTTCAATATTGAAGATAGCAACTTGATATTTGGCATGCATGTGTATCTCAGGGAGCTGCACATTTTGAGTAGTGAAAGGTCAAGGTCAAGGTCATCCTTCAAGGTCAAAGGTCAAATTTATGGGTCAAAATCGCTCAAAAGTGGACATAGTGTTTCACAAACACATCTTGTTGTTAATAAGAGTCTTCCCTAAAAGGAAAAATAAAATTAAAGCGGAAAGCAGACTGCACAGGCTAATCTGGCACTACACTTTACGCATATGCAGGCTCACTTATAACAATAGTATAGCAATGATGCGTTGTTCCTCTGCAGGCCAGGCCTGTGACAGTACTAGTGCTGGCATGCTGTACCACATACTGTGTGTGACACGGTTGCTATGGGAATGTGTGCACAGGGGCCAGCAACCAGACCAACAGGTAACTCTGTCTTGTACTGTCTTAACTCACTCATTTGAAAGAATACATTTTACACCTCATAGAATAATTATAGCTGTAGTTTCTTATCTGTGGAAATTATCCTGTCATGTGTACTGAGCACATTTTATTGTTTATAATACGATACAGTCACATTGTTACCTTTTGCAGATAAAAGTTTCTTGTTAGACATTGGAATTTATTTCAAATACATTTTATTTAAAAGTAGCTTACATTTTTGGGTTTTGTTTGGTTTTATTATAATTCCTTTATTTTTCTGATTTTCAAATTTCATATGCCCATCTTACACAGTTATAATATGATATGATGTAGGAATGTAAGATGTACTGATGTGGCTATAATGTTTAATATACCTAGGGTTCGGATCTGAAAATATATGTAGAAATCTTTAATTAAATCAGCCATCTGCCTCCATTCACAACCTCACATCAATCTTCTCGGGAGCAATATTTACTATAGCCATCAACTGCATAATGTATTTATTAAATACATACGTGATCATCCCTGCTGACTTTTTTAGACCCCAGAGGGTTTGGTGTCCATGTTTAAGTATAAGAGCAAGTTTGAGACCCACTTCCTCAGTAAGTTTCCCTACATGGTCAACAATGCTGTGACGTCTAGGAAAAAGGAGACAAATAAAGATCTCGTTCTGGAAAAGGTATTTTCTTCACTAGATTTGCTTAACTTGGCCTTTGGCCCGATTGCAATATGGGGAATAAATGTTTTTAGTTCCAGTGATATCCCTTTCCTTAGAAACAAGCTTACCGGAAAACTTAAACCTAGTTCAGCTCTGACACCTACATTAGGATGAGTAGAATAGCTTGCATTTTCTTGGATGAGTTCAGCTAAAAAGAACGGGCATGAATTATAATGATTCTTATTGCATTTGCTGGCGGTTCAACTTCATGAGGTAAGAATGACAAGTAACTTAGGATGCAGCTTTAACTGGAAATTGAAAACAAGTTGTAACTATTACATGCTTACATTTGGCGTACATTCCTACATGTCAGGTATCTGGAGTAACGCTCAATCTGGCGGTTTGTGACATCATAACCAACTTCCTGCAGCCTCATTCTCAACAGGTGCCCGACTGGTTGCCTTTGGTGATCAGGTTAGTTTCTTATGGGCTTTAGAGATTGTGATATTGAGTACCTTATTGTTAAATTGTCTGTTTTGTACACTTAGGTCTAGCAAGTGAACAATAACATGATGAATTTGTACTGGTGTATAACAAATTCACAGTGGCTTATTATTTCAAAGAGCTTCATCATAGTTACAGTTAATCAATACATATACTTTTTAACAAAATTAACATCTCAAAAATGGAAAACACACAAAGAGTTTGGTGTGCAAATAAACAAATTTGACATGGATTTAATGGCAATAAAATAATTCTCTGAAGATCAATAATTTAATGTTGCATTGTTTGGATTATTTCAGAGTTTATGTTAATTGTTTTTAGCTCTACTGGCCGAAGGCCGGAAGAGCTTATGTCATGGNACATTTTAGCAGATGACAAATTTCCCAGCATGCAAAGGGTTAATAATGCTCATTTGAAAAGGAAGTATCGCTACACTGTAACATTTTCACTACGTGGATTAATTAACCTAATAAAGCTGGCCGGGTCTGACCAGTGATGTCCAGACATGTCACCACTGACCAGGGTCATCGGCATGGTGAAGTGGACAGTAGCCATCGGTCAACACATCTTTCAGTGTATAGCATGGATATTGTGCAATTTTTGGAAACTGAAAAAGCGAGTGAAGTGTATCATCATAATCACCAGTTTGACGGTGTACTTGGAGCGTTATGGGAACGAACGGAGCATGTACCTTGGCCGTCTGATTCACAAGCACGTTGTGACGATAGCATTTATAGGGATACAGACGCTGTTACCGCTTATGTATATATTTTGCAGACTGGTCTTTGGGCTGTTGTATCCAGCGTATGCTTCATATAAAGCTGTGAAGACGAAAAACGTTAGAGAATATGTAAGTGTGTGTTTTCTCTATCTGTATGAATAATAAATTCACAACCTGTACACAAATCATGCAGTAGCATATTGTGAAAACCTGGTTTTAATATATTTCTAAATCACTTTGTGTCATATTTGATTGTCGATCTTGTGTTTTAGATTACAAGTTTAAATGAAGCGCAACGGGGGATATCAATGTTATTATTTTTACGAAATATTTGCATGAAAAATAACATGAACTTTATTTTGATGTCTTGTTTGTTGGTAGTAACAGATTTCTGTGAATCACTCTTGCAAGAATGACTGGACTTTTCAAATTAAATGTATCAGTGTTTCATGTTTTTAACCAGGTTTTGGACAAAGTTGAAAATCCTGGTTATTAGAATGGGGTATTATAGAGTTTGGAGAGTGGTTTTGCACTGAAAATTTGTGAGCATATTTCTGATATTCAGCCTAGCATGGATGTTCATGAGGGCCAGTCAGAAGTAGGTCAAGGTCACTGTTACTTTAAATAGAGAAAAAATGGTAAATGCTCAATAAATTAGGTTTGGATTGACTTATCAAGCTAATATTTTTGTGTGCAAGGAGCTAACATGTATACTAAGCTTGAGATTTCATCTGGGAATATTTGGGTCAAGATCAAGGTCACTGTATCTTAAATTAGAAGAAACTGTTTCCACTTAAGAGCATGAGTTTTCTGAAATTTTGTATGTTTGTAGCTGACATGCAGACCTACATGTAGCTTGGGATTACATTTGGTGCTAGTTAGATAAAGGTCACTGTCACTTAAAATAGACAAGCAGTTTTCTGGGCACGAACTTGAGTGTGAATCTAATATTGAGCTGATACTTAATATGTAGGAAGCTTACATGCTTACCAATTTTGCCAGTTGGATCAAGGTCAAAGTCACTGTCAATTAAAATTGAAAAACTGTTTTCCAATCGATGACTTGAGTTTGGATGGAGATATTGGGCTGATATGTAGTGTGTGTTGATAACTTACATGCAGACATAGCTTGGGTTTGCACAATTATTTTAATTAATAACTAAAACGTTGAAAGTCTGGTTTCGTGGCGTTTCTTGTATAAAGAGTGGCTCACAAATTACCAAAATATGGGGCTTTACTGAATGAAGTTATTTTCCTGTGATATGAATAAATATGTTTGTGCTTTGTTCATTCATACGTGTGCTGGCACACTTCCTTCAGGGCTTGTTTTCAAAATTAAAATGTTATATGATGCACAGTTTTGTTCTTCTTTTCAGGTTAAGTGGATGATGTACTGGATAGTGTTTGCGTTGTTTTGTGCCGTTGAAACTTTTGCCGATGTCTTTCTATCATGGTAAGAATGGTGGTTTTAATTGTGATTACCATTAATATACCCTCAAAAAGTAAGTTTTGGAGGGGAAAATGGGGTCACTCTGTTGGTTGCTTTGTCGGTTGGTAAGTCCACAAAAAATGTTTTATTTTTGTGCAGGAGCCATTTCCTGATTTCTTTTCAAGTAAATTGATTACCAGTAAATTGAAAATCTAACATGTTTCCCATAACCCTTTGCATGCTGGGTAATTTGTCGTCTGCTAAAATGTCGTCTGCTGAATTTCTAAAATTAGCATTTTCTTCGATTTTTTTCAAAGAATACTATCAGAATAGCAAACAGTTTGGATCCTCATGAGACCCCACGTTCTGTGGCGTCTCATCTGGATCCAAACTGTTTGCAAATACCTTCAAAATCCGGTTCCAGCGCTCAAAGGGATAAAGTGGAGACTCACAAGACATTTTCAAATTTGCCAGTGATCCAAGCATTCCTGACTTATTTGATCTTGAACAGAGCTGACAAAGTGGTTCCGGGTATTTACCATTCGTCATGTTTATGTAAAAGCTCAAATAAGCATTTATACAATTAAAATTGACGAGTTAAAGTCTGTATAGTGTAATCATTTAATGATTATGCCGGAAGTTTTTAGCCCCAAAATGTGCATGAAGAAAATAATACCCCAAACAAATGTGTGAATAACAGGTTTCTTTTATTGCAATTTGTTTAAATGTTTGCAAAAAAATGTAAACAGGAGACCCTTAATTGTCCATTATCCCGGCTGGTCCCAATTTTGCCTGTTCGTATTTTTATGCCCCTGGTAGGGTGGCATATAGCAGTTGAACTGTCAGTTTCAAGGTCAAAGGTCAAAAAACAAAATCCAAGGGAAGTAACAAGCTTTAAAGAGAGATAATTTCTATTACCTGCCAAATGATAAATAGAAATTTTATTTCAAAGCGGCGCAGTAGGGGGCATTGTGTTTCTGACAGCACATGTCATAAAATTACTTTTCCTTGGATAATAACTACTGTATATTTGTATATTATCCCTTTGCATGCTGGGAAATTTGTCGTCTGCTAAAATTTTGTTTGCTGAATTTTTAAAATTAGCATTTTCTTCGATTTTTTTTCAAAGAATACACTATCAGAATGGCAAACAGTTTGGATCCTGATGAGACGCCACGTTCTGTGGCGTCTCATCTGGATCCAAACTGTTTGCAAAGGCCTTCAAAATTCGGTTCCAGCGCTGTAAGAGTTATTATCCCATATTTTTCTGTCTGCAGGTTGCCATTCTACTATGAAGTCAAGATAATATTTGTGTTCTGGTTGTTGTCACCAGTCACGCGTGGTTCCAGTTTTATATACAGAAAGTTTGTCCATCCTCAATTGAACAAACGAGAAAAGGTTTGTTGGCTCAGATGCAGGCTGTGTTTTATAGAACTTTATAGCTTTACTATTAAATTGTACAATAGATAATCTACATTCCAAACTGTGGGACAATAAAATGTCATTTAAAACACATTTTTGTTTGAAAACATATTCCAAAAAAAGAAGATTATGTATAAGAAATTCAACTGATGTGATTTATGAAAAGGGGGAACTCGCCCTTGAGTCGTATGGGTTAACGGTACAAGTCTATAATTACAAGCTATTCGTTCAAAGCCAGGACTCAGCTGGTGCAGGCTTTTAGTATCATATTTTATGAATCTATTTTAAAAAAACTATTTGGTTCCCAGCTAAGTGTCATTGAAAAATAGTTGATTATCAATACCAACTGGATTCACCCATGAGTCGAACATATTCGCCCTTAACACGGACACATATTTGTCTTAAGCACGAATTAGGTTATCAATCCCCTACATTAACAATTCAAATGTTCACAGTTACAATCCTGTACATAATTTGTAGATGTATTAAAGTGTCAACATTTTGACAAAAATAAGTTTTTTAAAAGAGGACAAATGACATGGTCACTTCTAGTGTCTATTCAAAGTTTACAACGGAACCATTTGTAGCGCTAGGGTGACACAGAAAAGTATGCAAATACAAAGATAAAATGAATGTGATTCTTATTGTTTGTGAGCTTATGGATTCTTTATAGATTGAGTCATATTATTTTGAATTAATACATGGTTTATTCTTTTCCGTATGCCTCTGCCAGTAGGTAAACTCATGTCTGCCAAAAGGTCGAATTGCGTTCGTTTCAAGGGCCAATTTAGTTGTAGCACATATTTTACAAAACAATCTATAAAATAGAACAAACCACAGAAAATAGCTTTCCACTATTACAGAATAATGTAATGTTTTCAATATCCAGTCATTGGTGAGTGCTGTGAAATGCATCAAGTCAAATTGCCGATGGTATAAGGCTGATAAATAATTGAAAATTCTGAATTTATTGTCACCAGAAGATATTAATACTGCTCCAATTTATTTAGAAATTGTATTCATTTTAAGAACCAATGGTGGAGTGTTTATTACAAAGTCTCAAATCATGTAAAACTCAACATGTCTTATCAAAATACAAAAATTAAAAAAAGTCTGAGTCAAGGGCCAAAATGACTCAAGGTCGAGTTATTCTACTGCTGTTCAAGAATTTTGTGCCCATGCTGTTCACAAGTTGTGTGCCCTTGCTGTTCACAAGTTGTGTGCCCTTTGCAGGAGATTGATGAAGCGATTGCTCAAGCGAGGACGAAGGGCTACCGGACCCTGATGACCCTGGGCCACAAGGGGCTCACATATGCACATGAGGTGGTGGTCAGCACTGCCATCAAGGTGAGTCAGTGAGAGCCTATAGGCCTACTTAATATAATGTCTGGCATGTCCATCAGGGTATTTCTAATCTAAACATGAGAGAAAAAGTGTGCCTGGTTCATGACTTTAACCCACAACCACTGGAACACCAATTGGCACTAAACAGGGTGGCTGGTTCTAACCCACACACCCCACTCTCCTCGTTCCCCCACATTGACCTTTAGGTCAACCACCCTGTGTATTGGCTAGCCTTATTATCTCTTTTCAGTCATTTTTGTTCAGCTGACTGACTCACTGAGCAATGGCTACTTGTTATTGTTCTCTACATCAGTGTATGGATAATCAGCTGATCAGGGTCTCAACACCACGGCAGTGTGCCAATACATATGGGTATAAGGCCCTAAAAATTATTTGTTTTTGGTAACCCAACCGACCCTATATTGGTTACCAATTAAAAAGTTTTTATGTCTGCATATTTGGGAAAACGATCCCGAAAAAGTTTCAGTTTAACCTAGGTTAACTGATTGTCATGATATGACTGATATACTGTGACAATAGGAAAAAAATCCAAAACAGACTTCCATTATAATTTATTCATATTCAACATTAGTTTAACTTTCGGTATAAATTGTGTTTATTTTACCATTTTATGTGCTTTTTACAAATAAGTAATGAGAATTACAAAATATAATTAAAATCTTAAAATTAAAGAATATTTAAGTGTAATTAAGTGCCTAAGAGTCTAAGATGTTCCCTTACAATGTATTGTGTTAGTGTGTTTTTTGTTTAATGTTCAATAGATAATGCTTATGATTCTGGTGAAGGTAATATTCATAGAATATTTGGTTGTGTTGATTTCATGTTTTGATAGTTAGCTTTACACAAATTTGAAAACTTTTATATAAATACTCAATTAACTTAAGCTGTAGAGTAATTAATAATCAGATCTAACAAAGTCACTGGAACATTTTTTCTGTTAATAAGAGGTCAGAATATACATACAGTATTATTCATAGTTAAGATATTAACACTGTTGTTGTGCTAGCCTGCTGAATAAAAACACAACATAAAGCATATTCTTTTGCATGCAAGTGTGACTTTTGTACTTAATATTTTATGCATGCAGTTTCTAGCTTTTAGATGAGACATTTTTGGGCGAAATGATATATGATGGTTAAGTGCCTGTAGTGTTAAATATGATGTACTCCTAGGTGTTTTAATGAGATATATATGGCTTCAACAAACAGATTCTACCCAGGAAGCTGTACTCAAAGGTGTCTCAAAAAGCAATAAGGCTTCAATACCTCCAGGGCTCACACTAGGGGGCGACGTGAGCGACTAAGTCGCTTTATTACGCCAGACATCGCCTAAAATTTAAGAAAGTGTAGATAAAAAGCGACTTGAAGTCTCCCTCTTACCGGAATTTTTTTACATCCGTTTTTCTTGATGTCANCAGCCAGTAGAGCGATTCAGGCCCTCATGGGCCTCTTGTCTTATGTCACGTGAATAAGGTCACTGGAGGGTTCTGTATGCTTGTATTCCTACAGGTACATGATGCGAGTTTTGTCGAAGGATGGCAGTCAGAAAGGGGGCAGACACAACGCGTCATTGGTGGTGAAAATTGTGAAGCAACTTTGTTTAACCAACATCTCTCATGGTAATCATTCTACATAATGCTTTTTTGCATCACACCCAAAGCTGCCCCACTTGTGTGCTACATCTTAATATAAGCCCCTCAACTGAGACATGCCTTTGGAACAATCCACTAGCGTATTATCCTGAATTTATTTGCTGTTACACTATTGCATCCTTTGCCTTTATTATGCTCTGGATTTTTGCTCAACATGAGTCAGTTTTTTGTGTGTGTCTAAATATTAATCTTAAATATTATCACTATTAACAAATGAAAATCAGGAGCTCATATGTTACAATCATTCTGATTGGTAAAATTTAGGCTAGGTTTTCGACTGAGCACTAAAAAAACAGTTACAGTTGTTCAAAAAGATTCTATACTTTAGCCGCGCTCTAAGAAGAGGGATTTTAATGCATGTGCGTAAACTGTCATCACAGATAAGCCTGTGCAGTCTGCACAGGCTAATCAGGGACGACACCTGCCGCTTTTATTGTGTTTTTGGTTGAAAGGAAGACTCTTCTTGAAGAAAATTCACTTTAGGCAGACAGTGTCGTCCTTGAGACTGTAACACATGTCATACACGCTATAAACTGCACCAATGTGACTTAGCTACCTCGAGACTGCAACACATGTATCATACAAGGGAAACTGCACCTATGTGAGTTAGCTACGTCGAGACTGCAACACATGTCATAAACACAAGGAGCTACCTTGAGACTGCAAAACATGTCACTCACAGTATAAACGTCACCTATTTTCAATAAATAACATTTATGCAATTGCACTTTTTTTGTAAGTTTATAGTTTTTCTATTGATAGTTTACATCAACAATATTAGATTGTTGTTGTTTTGTTTTTTCTTGGCCATATTCAAAAATATTTCAGCCATATAACGGCTGTCATTTATGCTACTTAAAATTTGGTGGTACGCTGGATACCAGGACTAAAAGCCCATATTTTATGCCAATAACTGACACCTGTCCTACTTGAAACAAAGGTAGGTGGCAACTGGCTTAAGAAATAACTGCCCAATCAACAATTCTGCGATTGCGCAGGCTGGTCTGTCGCTACGCTAGCCATATATGGCCTAAGACCCATTTTCACATGACATGACTAATATTGTCTAGCTGTACAAATATCTTACACACCTGAGTATGGCATTTCCTTCTTTTAAGATGCAATCCACAAAGAAGGCAAAGAACACAGTCTTCTCCGGTGAGGTAGGACTGGCCTGCTGATATCTGTGGTACAACACATTCACAAGGCTGGACACCTCGTCTGAAAAAACAAAGGGGTTTAATGCAGCTGCGTAAAAAAGTCATCCCATCTCGAGGTAGCTAACTCACATAGGTGCAGTTTATAGTGTGTATGACATGATTTGCAGTCTGGAGGTAGCTTACTCCTTCCTGAGCAGCCTTGCAGAGTTGTTGCCCCTGTGTGTACAAGACAACCCTGTGATGGCCTCCCTCATACTCCGTACCCTGAGAATGGGCTGGGTGCAGAACTGCTCACAGTTTATTCTGGAACCAGACTTCCTGAAGACGTTTTGTAGTTTCTTTGGTAGGGAGCAGTGTTATTATTATTTTTTTTTTATGTTTAATAATATTATTTTTATTCTCCGGAAAATTTTACTGTAGTATGGCTCGTTGAAATTATTCTTGCACTGACCTTTACTCTTTAACATATTTAAATAAAATTGTGATGAATATATTATTTTCCGTACTGATATCGAGGTAAGTCGATCAATGTGGATCATGATAAATGAACTTTAATGTTAAATAACACCATGAAACATGTGAAACATCTTAATGATCACAACTGTATGTAAAAGTAGGTTTCAATTCTAGAAGTCAGTTTATTCTAATAGAGGTTATGAGTATCAGGTTGATTTTGGCATGCTATAAATGGATTAGATGTCATTGAACTTAAGATTTTAATGCGACATTTATCACTTAGGTGAGTTTCATCCTGCTACTATTGTAAGTATTGACCTTATAAAATGGTGACCGTATGTCAACTAGTATATATCCGGCAGTAAATCATGTGACTTTAGAAATCCAGTCCATGTGTATTCATAAGCGCTTTGATCTTTACTGCAGTATATGTTAATGACCAGATTGAAAATATCGCACAAAGTGATGGCAAATGCTTTCATTTACAACTACTACAACCTTAATAAAAGGTTACGTATTGTATACCAGAAATTGGTAATATCAATTCAGCCGTACTAAGTGTTAAAACAGCAGAATCAAGTTCCATACTTTCCATTGACGTGAACTGCTTATGCTATAGTGAGACATGTCATGTTTAAAAGATGGCATGTGAGGTCAACAAACTTGAACTAATCATATTTGTTTGTGATATTGGTTTGCCCTTATTTGTGATAAATTAACAATAAAAAACATTTTCTCAATTCAATTCTTTTATAAATCATTTCATATACTGTAAGACCTGAAAATCTGGATAAAACAAATATATTGTAGGTGCCAAGTTGAAAAAACGTTTATCCAGTTTGGCTCGAAAAAGAAAATAGAACTTGCTAAAGCTTGCCCTATTTCATTTTTCTATGACTCGCCGTATAAATCTCGCCACCAACCATGTATATTCTGTGTCTGTATTACACCAAGTGTTGTACATGCGTCTGCAAAGAGGGTTTTCCGGTTTATTTATGTAGAATTTTGGCTGCTTGTCTGAGATGCAGGAAACATTCAATCGATAGAATTGAATGTGAAGCAGTTGTGAGTGAAGGATATAATTTATATTGCTTAAAGCTCATGGTTTATTTCTACGCCCAGGTTATTGGATGTTGTATGTACTTGGGAATTTAAAAAAATTGAAGACACTTCAAGATTGATCGATAGAGTTGAAATAAGCTCGATAAGAATAATTTTATAACCATTTAAAAAAAAAATAAAACTCTGATATTCAAATAGACAAAAACAAAATAAACTTAAAACGACCATGCACCATGAAAAGGAAGTTTTGAACCTTAGCATAGTAAAGTAGAATACAGTTGTCATTTCAATTGCTCAAAAATTTATAAAATCTGATTAAGGTTATTTGTGCATTATTCTTACTTATGTGTCAATAAACAAATCTGTTCTTTTTCATGATTGGCTATTATTTAATTGGGGCTAAGACTTAATGATATAATAACGCGTAAATGACTGTGCTTGAATGATTCAGTTATTCAGAAACAGATCACGGTGTGATTTACCATCTCTCTCCATTAGACCAGAGGCAGTTGATTGCTGTATTTTCTACCCAGACTACAAACACAGTTACTAAAAGCGTTAACCAACCTGTGTCGCCATAGCAGCCTTCATGAACAGGAAGTGACCTTCTTGATTCAGGTTCTACAAAACAGGTACATGTATATCGCTATAGCTTGTACTTATGTAAAACCAAAAAAACACCGTAAAATATACCCAAAATTCACTTCACTGTTTGAACTTCAATTAAGGTTACACTTGACTGTTTGGACTTGAGACTAGGTAAGACTTCACTGTTTGGACTTCAGTGTAGGTTAAACTTCACTGTTTGGACTTGTGTTAGGTTTAATTAATGGATTTCTGGGATATTTCATCATCATGGAATGGTTCACAGACCTGTTGTCATAGCTACATAAAACAAAGAAAACAAAGAAGCAAAATTGTATTTTTTTACGATTTATTTCGGAAAGAAGTATATGTACATTAAATGTTTAGAATATACACTATTTATATCATTAAGACCGGTAAAGTCGTGGAACAGCTCATTCTAAGTGAAGACTTGTCTAAGAAGAATTCACTTAAGACTGTTAAAAGTTGTGGGGTCAAAGTTATTATTTATGGGTTATCTTAAAATTGAATGCAATGTACTTATAGATAGATAGATTTAGTTCAGTATAATGATACAACATGATAAAACATATCTACATACATGATAAAATAGTAAAACAATAAACATGTATGAGAAATAAAACCATGTCATTAACATTACCCAAGGATTACACAAAACAGAGAATTTAATATCTTATTTCCATTGTGGTCCTTGGATATTGATGGTATTGACATAGAGAGGCATGGGATGAATATCACAGATTTGAGTGATGAAAGACAATTATTTGCATAAAAAAGTAGACTTATAAAAATGTGGGTAAATTAAAAACTAACTACATAGATCTAAAATGATGATTACATATTAAGAAGATGAGTTTTAACTCACAACTTAATTAGATATACTTGCAATATTCCTTAAAGCAGAAGGTAGTTTGTTCCGCAGAACACAACATAAAATGCAAAAGATTTAGCACCAAAACCTTTGACTTTGGGTAAAATATAGCACCCACTTTCACTTGACCTAGTCTTGTATGAATGAAGAGTGTCAAGGGACAAAGGGAACAAAGTTTTAACTCATATATTAAAGAGTCAAACCATTTTTGATTTTTTGTGGAAACATGACAAAGGGTAGTTTGTTCCACTCTTTTTCGAACAGGTAACCAATTCAAAACCTTAAATTGTACATTACCTATATGTGACATATGACCTAGATAGAGGACAAACCTTTTTAATTTATTTTGTGTGACCTGAAGTTTATCTTTCCAAAATTGGGTAATACCATGATACCAAAATCAACATGCGTAATCGAAATGACATTTGATTAGAGCCGTGACCAGAAGTTTCTTAGTGTAGAAAGAGAGAAAATCATGTTTTCTATACAGGAACTTTAACCTCGTTCCTTCACTTTCTAAGGGGTCTCATTTCTTGTGTTGCAGGTACATCAAACATGGGTAAACCAGTAAGGAGGCAATCCTGTATGTGGGCTTCCTGGCCAATATCTTGATAGGTGAATAGACATCAGTTTACACATTCCTAGTTTCAAGGAGTTGGATGTGAAAAATAGCAACTTCAGTACTGTCAGGGCCAAAACACCCTTTAAGGGGAAGGGGCCTCAGCCTTTTCTTAGGGGAAAAATAGCGAGATTTTTTCTTATTTGGGGAAAATAAGAAATGCGTATTTCATCGGGATAATGGAGTTGATAGATGAAATAAATTATATTGGGTAGCCACAAAGTTAGGAAGGTACAGATATCTACAGATATAGTTTCCAAACTTGCACTGACTGTGGATTTAGATTTCTTGGTACCATTGTCAGTCTGACATGTCTGAGTGGCATCATTATTTTGAACTGGGGTCAGGGAAGTGACAACGCAGTCTGTCTCTGTGCCAACCTTGGCATGATCCGACGTACTACTAGTAAGATTGGGGCTACTCACACTCGTGACAGTGACTGTTCATTTCTTCAAAAATCCTGAGATACTCTTAGTATTCTTAGCGTCTGAAACTTTAAGTTTCTTGTTATAGTGAGCCCAGTTATGCGACATTTTTGTTGGTTACTTCGTGACCTTTGTCGTAAAGCGTCTGTATAAAACATGTATGTTGTAAATTTAAAGCAAGCTGTAAAAATAAGAGCAGATCAAACGCGTGAAAATTGACGCTGTAAACTCACTAAAAGGAATAACTTACCCAGTATTTCTTAGTTGATACAATAATATTCCAAAAATATCCACTTGACTGAAAACATTTTAAGTTGTATAAGCCTATTAATGTAATCTGTTTATAGCTTTTGAATTCGGCTCATTCCGTCATTCGCTCATTGGTCAGGAATGACAAAATTACGTCATGCTTTGCGAGGTAGGCACAACTAATTAGATCATAATGCATACCCCTCTAGGAGAATAATACTGAAGGTAATGAAAGACTTTTTACAGCTCCGGGTTTTTCCAGCCTTATAGAAGGCTCGACAAGTAAACAATTTTCACTCTTATACGAAGTTTAGATATTATTTTAGGTTGGGAATTTTTCCAGTATTGGGGAAATTTTGGTCAAATTAGGGGAAAAAAAGTGGCCACTCCGGTTGGGGAAGAGGCCGATATTCGACGAAGGGTTTTTTGGCCCTGGTTTTACTACAGCTGTGACTTTATTACATAGAATGATACCAACATAAATGAATGCTTATTCTGCAAAATGTATCACAAAGAATTTTAAAGAAAACTCATAATTTTACCCATGCTTACAAAATTCAAGAGTATTATTATTTGAGTCACTCTGTCGGTTGGTTGTTCCATCNTTTAGAATATACACTATTTATATCATTAAGACCGGTAAAGTCGTGGAACAGCTCATTCTAAGTGAAGACTTGTCTAAGAAGAATTCACTTAAGACTGTTAAAAGTTGTGGGGTCAAAGTTATTATTTATGGGTTATCTTAAAATTGAATGCAATGTACTTATAGATAGATAGATTTAGTTCAGTATAATGATACAACATGATAAAACATATCTACATACATGATAAAATAGTAAAACAATAAACATGTATGAGAAATAAAACCATGTCATTAACATTACCCAAGGATTACACAAAACAGAGAATTTAATATCTTATTTCCATTGTGGTCCTTGGATATTGATGGTATTGACATAGAGAGGCATGGGATGAATATCACAGATTTGAGTGATGAAAGACAATTATTTGCATAAAAAAGTAGACTTATAAAAATGTGGGTAAATTAAAAACTAACTACATAGATCTAAAATGATGATTACATATTAAGAAGATGAGTTTTAACTCACAACTTAATTAGATATACTTGCAATATTCCTTAAAGCAGAAGGTAGTTTGTTCCGCAGAACACAACATAAAATGCAAAAGATTTAGCACCAAAACCTTTGACTTTGGGTAAAATATAGCACCCACTTTCACTTGACCTAGTCTTGTATGAATGAAGAGTGTCAAGGGACAAAGGGAACAAAGTTTTAACTCATATATTAAAGAGTCAAACCATTTTTGATTTTTTGTGGAAACATGACAAAGGGTAGTTTGTTCCACTCTTTTTCGAACAGGTAACCAATTCAAAACCTTAAATTGTACATTACCTATATGTGACATATGACCTAGATAGAGGACAAACCTTTTTAATTTATTTTGTGTGACCTGAAGTTTATCTTTCCAAAATTGGGTAATACCATGATACCAAAATCAACATGCGTAATCGAAATGACATTTGATTAGAGCCGTGACCAGAAGTTTCTTAGTGTAGAAAGAGAGAAAATCATGTTTTCTATACAGGAACTTTAACCTCGTTCCTTCACTTTCTAAGGGGTCTCATTTCTTGTGTTGCAGGTACATCAAACATGGGTAAACCAGTAAGGAGGCAATCCTGTATGTGGGCTTCCTGGCCAATATCTTGATAGGTGAATAGACATCAGTTTACACATTCCTAGTTTCAAGGAGTTGGATGTGAAAAATAGCAACTTCAGTACTGTCAGGGCCAAAACACCCTTTAAGGGGAAGGGGCCTCAGCCTTTTCTTAGGGGAAAAATAGCGAGATTTTTTCTTATTTGGGGAAAATAAGAAATGCGTATTTCATCGGGATAATGGAGTTGATAGATGAAATAAATTATATTGGGTAGCCACAAAGTTAGGAAGGTACAGATATCTACAGATATAGTTTCCAAACTTGCACTGACTGTGGATTTAGATTTCTTGGTACCATTGTCAGTCTGACATGTCTGAGTGGCATCATTATTTTGAACTGGGGTCAGGGAAGTGACAACGCAGTCTGTCTCTGTGCCAACCTTGGCATGATCCGACGTACTACTAGTAAGATTGGGGCTACTCACACTCGTGACAGTGACTGTTCATTTCTTCAAAAATCCTGAGATACTCTTAGTATTCTTAGCGTCTGAAACTTTAAGTTTCTTGTTATAGTGAGCCCAGTTATGCGACATTTTTGTTGGTTACTTCGTGACCTTTGTCGTAAAGCGTCTGTATAAAACATGTATGTTGTAAATTTAAAGCAAGCTGTAAAAATAAGAGCAGATCAAACGCGTGAAAATTGACGCTGTAAACTCACTAAAAGGAATAACTTACCCAGTATTTCTTAGTTGATACAATAATATTCCAAAAATATCCACTTGACTGAAAACATTTTAAGTTGTATAAGCCTATTAATGTAATCTGTTTATAGCTTTTGAATTCGGCTCATTCCGTCATTCGCTCATTGGTCAGGAATGACAAAATTACGTCATGCTTTGCGAGGTAGGCACAACTAATTAGATCATAATGCATACCCCTCTAGGAGAATAATACTGAAGGTAATGAAAGACTTTTTACAGCTCCGGGTTTTTCCAGCCTTATAGAAGGCTCGACAAGTAAACAATTTTCACTCTTATACGAAGTTTAGATATTATTTTAGGTTGGGAATTTTTCCAGTATTGGGGAAATTTTGGTCAAATTAGGGGAAAAAAAGTAGCTACTCCGGGTTGGGGAAGAGGCCGATATTCGACGAAGGTTTTTTTGGCCCTGGTTCTACTACAGCTGTGACTTTATTACATAGAATGATACCAACATAAATGAATGCGTATTCTGCAAAATGTATCACAAAGAATTTTAAAGAATACTCATAATTTTACCCATGCTTACAAAATTCAAGAGTATTATTATTTGAGTCACTCTGTCGGTTGGTTGTTCCAAGAATTCCAGAATTTATAAANTCTTGAACTTAGTCATGTCTGCCATGTCACAAAGTGATGTGGGGTTATGAATCATGTTTAGGACAAAGCTGTTCTTCTAACTTTCCATTAAGTCAGAGAATGTATTTGTAGATACATGTCCTAAATGTGTTTTGCCCCATGCATATTAGTCTTGTTCCGAGAAAACTTAACGCATTAACATAAAGTGTCATCCCCGATTAGCCTGTGCAGTCTGAGCAGGCTAATCAGGGACAACACTTACCGCCAACACTGGATTTTTGTTAAGAAGAGCCTTCTTAAAAAGAAAAATTAAATAAAAGCGGAAAGTGTCATCCCAGATTAGCCTGTGCGGTCTGCACGGGCTAATCTGGGATGACACTTAACGCACATACATTAAAACTTGTTTTCCCGCAACTATGAATATATCAGGTATGCCCCAGAAGGAGCTTGTGGAGCAGACAGGTGGGGACCCCGGATCACATGTGGGGACCCGCCTGCAGTCAGTGCCTCTGGTAAACCCTGCAGTGAGGGAGGGGAAGCAGCCATACAACTGGGACTGGGACTTGAAAGTAAGGCTGGGAAAATCGGTTCTTACAAACATTGCAAACATTGTCCACATGTCCAGAAGGCAGAATACTGTTCATGAAGGTAGATGTTGTATCATTTATGTTTTTAGCTCACCTGTAACGAAGTGACATGGTGAGCTTATGTGACCATGTGATGTCCGGCGTCCGTCGTGCGTCCGTGCATCAACAATTTGTTTGTGTAGACAGTAGAGGTCACAGTTTTAATCCAATCTTTATGAAATTTGGTCAGAATGTTTATCTTGATAAAATCTGTGTTGGGTTTGTATTTGGGTCATCAGGGGTCAAAAACAAGGTCACCAGGTTAAATAATAGAAAAACCTTATGTAGACAGTAGAGGTCACAGTTTTCATCCAATCTTTATGAAAAATTTGGTCAGAACGTTTATCTCGATGAAATCTGGGTTGGGATTGTATTTGGGTCATCTAGGGTCAAAAACTAGGTCACAAGGTCAAATAAAAGAAAAACCTTGTGTTTACAAAAGAGGTCACAGTTTTCATCAAATCTTTAGGAAATTTGGTCAGAATGTTTATCTTGATGAAATCTGGGTTGGGATTGTATTTGGGTCATCTGGGTTCAAGAACTAGGATACTTGGTCAAATAATAGAAAAACCTTGTGTAAACACTAGAGGTCAGAGTTTTCATTCAATCTTTATGAAATTTGGTCAGAACGTTTATCTTGATGAAATTAGGGTTTGGATTGTATTTGGGTCATCTGGGGTCAAAACTAGGTCAGTAGGTCAAATGATGTAAAAACCTTGTGTAGAGAATAGAGGTCACAGTTTTCATCCAATCTTTATGAAATTTAGTCAGAATGTTTATCTTAATAAAATCTGGATTGGGATTATTTTGGGTCATCTGGAGTCAGAAACTAGGTCACTAGATCAAATCATTGAAAAACCTTGTGTAGACAATAGAGGTCACAGTTTCCATCAGATCTTTATGAAACTTTGTCAGAATGTTTATCTTGATGAAATCTGGGTTGGGATTGTATTTGGGTCATCTGGGGTAAGAAGCTAGGTCACTTGGTCAAATCATAGAAAAACATTGCGTAGACAATAGAGGTCATAGTTTTCATCTGATCTTAATAAAATATGGTCAGAATGTTTATCTTGATAATATCTGATTTTGGATCGTATATGGGTCATCTGGGGTCAAAAATTAGGTCACCGGGCCAATTCTAGTAAAACCATGTGTAGGTGAAAGAGGTCACAGTTTTCATCACGTCTTAATGAAATTTTGTCAGAATGTATAAATTGATGAAATCTGGCTTGGCATTGTATATGGGTCATCTGAGGTCATAAAGTAGGTCATCTGGTCAATTCATAGTAAAACTTCCTGTAGACGATAGAGGTCACAGTTTATCAGATCTTTATGACATTTAGTCAGAATGTTTATCTTGATTGAATCTGGGTTGGGATTATATAGTCAGGTGAGCGATTCAGGGCCATCATGGCCCTCTTGTTAAAAGGTATTGTGAACTGTCCTCTAATTAAAAGTGTAATTTCTATTGTGAATCTGTTTATGAAGTACACTGAATTTTATCAAACCCACTTTAAGCCTACAACCCGTTTCAAATACACTGCAAGTACAAAGTGAAGATTACCAAAGATCTTGTATGTAGGTTAACATTTTGCCAATAACAAAGAGTATAATCCATTTTCAGAAAATAGGGTAAAAATCGATTGCATTTTAGGTTTGCTATTAAGATGGGTATAAACCATTTTCTGAAAACAGGGTAAAACTGTTTTGCATGTTTTCAATTTAAGGGACTTGTTCACAGATTTTAGTATTACAAACAAAAGTAATTCAATGTAAATTTTAACAAATATTAAATATTTTGAATACACTTTAATTATTATAAAAGATAGATAGAAATGTTTGAAAAAAAAACTGGAAGCTAAATCCAAACCACTATACCAATCAGACTTTAATATTTAACAGAAAAATTAAAAAAGAAATACTAGTAATACACACACCTTCCAAACTCTTGATGAAATGCATTTGAAACGCTTCAATATTTTACCACTTTGATATATGACTATCCAAAAACAAACCTTTCTGTTAAACATTGTTCTTAGTCATGAGTGTACTATCGGTTGTAATTTGAATATAATTAATGCATTCTTTTTTGAATCTATGACAATTTTGGGGAAAATTGTCATTTGGAATACTTTAAACAAGTCCCTTTAAAATTCATTAGCCTGCTTCTGTCATTGGAAGTTACAAATTGTCTGAGATAAATTAATTGACCAGTCTATGTTTATAGCAGTTCTCGCTTTAGTCTAGTAGGAACGGAGGTCCACGGTGCATGATTGGAAGGTTTTTCTAAATATGCTGATGATGTTCTACATTATCATGGTTATAAGAAAAATTTTGTTCCCTAGAAAAAAGTGTTCCCATGGGGTCTAAATCCAAGATGGCCGCCAAGATGGCAGACCAAAAACCTTGAAAATACTGTTTTTTATCGCAAATGACATAACAACATATATTTTTCTCGATTTTGATAAGCTTTTTAATTTAAACATTTAAAAACTTAGGATAATGAACCATTTCCTTTTTTGTGTGAAAAATTATACATTTCATGAAAAATATGAATATACATATGAAAAAAGGTACAAAAAACATGTGTTTTTTTGCTAATGACAGGTTTCAATTTGTACCTGAAAAGCAGTTTAGATACAATTATCATCCTAACTACATGTTTGCACACCTACGGGACTAAGGAATATAATAATATAATATTTCATGTGAATATTACCTAAAATTTAGATTTATAAGACAAGAAAAGTGGGTGGGGTAAATGACAAATATGAATAAAAACTGCCTAATTTGCATGCTGGTATATTTTGAGATATACTAGCCTTTTTTAACTTATGTATATACCGGCGTAAATAAATTCACTTTTACCCAAGAGTCAAAAAAGGTGTGTTGTGCATTTATCTATTATTGTTGTGCAGTTTTCGTCGAAAAAGTTACAATTACAAATATTCCAGCTTAATTAAAAAAAATGCTTATTTTCCCTATTCAACCGGTACCATTCCCATGTCCCTGTGTGACACAGGACAGGAAGTTTGTGACAAGACCATACCATGCGTGACTCTGTTCCCAGTGCAGGGCCTGGTTGTTCAAAACTTTACGGCCATTTAAGCTAAGAGCCGTTGATTTTTCGATCAAGCTATTATGTGACTTATTGTAAACCCTGTAACCCTTAAATAGATTTTTTTTTGCTCTAATAATTATGCCCCCCTTCGAAGAAGAGGGGGTATATTGCTTTGCACATGTCGGTCGGTCCGTCGGTCCGTCGGTCCGTCCGTCCACCAGGTGGTTTCCGGATGATAACTCAAGAACGCTTAGGACTAGGATCATGAAACTTCATAGGAACATTGATCATGACTCGCAGATGACCCCTATTTATTTTGAGGTCACTTGGTCAAAGGTCAAGGTCACAGGTCAAGGTCTCAGTTACTGGAAATAGGAAAATGGTTTCCAGATGATAACTCAAGAACGCTTATGCCTGGGATCATGAAATTTCACAGGTACATTGGTCATGACCGGCAGATGACCCCTATTGATTTTCAGGTCACTAGGTCAAAGGTCAAGGTCACAGTGACTGGAAGCAGTAAAATGGTTGACTGGAAATAGGAAAATGATTCCGGATGATAAGTCAAGAACGCTTACGGCTTGGATTATGAAACTTCATAGGGACATTGGTCATAACTGGTAAATTACCCCTATTGATTTTGAGGTCACTAGGTCAAAGGTCACAGGTCAAGGTCACAGTGACTGGAAATAGGAAAATGGTTTCCGGATGATAACCCAAGAACGCTTAGGCCTGGGATCACAAAACTTCATAGGGACATTGGTCACGACTGGCAGATGACCCCTTTTGATTTTCAGGTCACAAGGTCAAAGGTCAAGGTCACAGTGACTTAAAGCAGTAAAATGATTGACTGGAAATAGGAAAATGGTTTCCGGATGATAACTCAAGGACTTACGCCTGGGATCATGAAACTTCATAGGGACATTGGTCATGACTGGCACATGACCCCTATTGGTTTTGAGGTCATTAGGTCAAAGGTCACAGGTCAAGGTAAATGGTTGACTGGAAATAGGAAAATGGTTTTCGGATGTTAACTCAAGAACGCTTACGCCTGGGATCATGAAACTTCATAGGGACATCGGTCATGACTGGCAAATGACCCCTATTGATTTTGAGGTCACTAGGTCAAAGGTCAAGGTCACAGTGACTGGAAGTAGGAAAATGGTTTCCGGATGATTACTCTAGAACGCTTATACCTGGGATCATGAAACTTCATAGGGACATTGGTCATTACCAGCAGATGACCCTATTGATTTTCAGGTCACTAGGTCAAAGGTCAACCACCACCACCACCACCACCATTACCACCACCACCATTACCACCACCACCATTACCACCACCACCTCCACCACCACCACCACCACGTATTCACACAATGGGTGCCTCTACAACTTATAGCCCATATAGGGGGCATGCATGTTTTACAAACAGCCCTTGTTTGAAAATGTTTGATAATAACATTGTTTCTAAAATTAATTTTGTTTGGTTCTGAAGTTAACAGACATTTGTCTTAACTGACCGTTAAAGTTATGAACAACCATTACCTGCCCAGCTGATCATACACCACAACGGTGTGCATTAACTTATTTGGATCACTAACACAGCCCTTGATCACAGGCGCCACCTCTTTTTGCATTAACAAATGTTGCTGAAATCAATAAGATGAGTAGACTTTTAAAAATCGGGTCATGAAGTTTGATTCAGCGAAGTTTCATCAATCCTTTAAATGCATAAAAATATGAAATTGCAACCCACCTATTATATCAGAAATAACACTGCACAGTTGCTTTCAATATATACAACTTGTAGCCAAACACAAAAAATGTGGTGATTGGTCGATCTACTAGATAATTTGTATTTTTCCAAAAGACAAGCACATGCTATTGAGGTGGAGTTGGCGCCATGAACGATTTTACTATAGTTAATTGACACTTTTTAGATCACCGTTTCTACGTTGTTTGTTTACAGGATTTTCACTACCATTTTGGGTGTGTATGTGTTTTTCAAATCTGTTTATTGAGTAAAGTAGGATTTTGTGATGCAAATTGTGTAAGGCTTTTTTCTTCACAAACAAGATATTGAAATATTAAACAATATTAAATAAATCATTGCCTTTCTGATTATAAATATATTTTGCCAAACGCTTCAATAAATGAAATAATGTAATAAATAAGCATCAATAATAAGTCGCTAGAACGAGATAACTAACCCTGGGAGCGACTTATTTATTCGTGGGAACGAGTACCTAAGTAGTGGTAGCGATATAGCTGACTCATGGGAACGACTTAAGAAGTTGTGTGAATGATATATCTTACAATTATGATTGAGATAACTTATTCGTTGTACCGACCTAATCAACCAATCAGAATACACGCAGTTTGAAAAGCAAGTAAATAAATGAATCTGCCCCATTTATATCATACGGAGTCATGATAGTTTTGCTTGTATCAGTCGTTTTTATTCATACGTTAAATTGTTTCCATCCCACGACGTGTTATGCAATTACGACGAGTTAGTTATGTCGTTCCTAACACTTACTTAATCATTCTCGCGATCAAGATATCTTGATGCCATGACTTAAAAAGTGGTAAGAACGATGTACTAAAGCATGCTAATAACGTAAATGGTAAATGTAAAACAAACATGCCCTTGTCACATCTGTGTCGGCGTACAAGCAGATCCAAATAATGCTAACTTCATAGGCAGAGAAAATTGTGACCTCTCATTATCAACAATTTTTCAACAAAAAGCTTTAGATATCACAAGTTCTCTGCATGCATATACACGTAATAATAGGGTAAATCTGCCCATAAAAAATAATAACTTTGTGAATACAAAATGTATGATAAATATGCTTTAACATCGCTCTTTATTGATCGATTGATAGGATGACGTTTGCATTCTATGCTTAACTTGTTTTGCAAAGCGGTTTAAACTCTTTAGTACCACTTACTCAATAACGATTTGTTTAATGGTGCCATTTCATAACATAACCGTTTTAATAAAGGTATGAAACTCATCGCGCCCGAGAGAAGTTCAGTGGATTGATAGGTTATTAAACATATCAGACATACAGTGTACAGTCTTTTTTTTTTTCGCAATTTTGACTTGGTTTAACTGAGATGATAGCATTGTTTTAAAACTCGGTTATTTGAATGGAAAGTGTGTATGTTCTTTATATTTTTGGGATTACTAATTTTTGTTGAGGAGTAATGAACAATTGAAATTATGTACCCAAATTAAAGCCATGTGGGTATAAAAGTGTGATACGCCTGTGAATTATATATCGTGCATTGGTGCCATCTTCTGTTCTTAGCGCCACCTCCATGGCAGTGTCTCCCGTGCTGTTAAAAAATGCAAACACATCTAGTAGATCGGCAATGCTTAAACTTGAATGTGTTGAAAGCAACTGTTTGATGTCATTACAGATATAAAATTTGGAGTTTTTTCTTCAGACAGGCAAAATAAGCAATCCGCTGCTTCGAATTTCAACACAATTTACACGGGTCTGCAAGTTTCCAACTTGGTTGCGATTCTTTTGTTCAAAACTGCACCATGTCATAACTTATAAAGCTCCTCACATTTCAAAATTAAAGGTGGTTGTATATTTTTGTACAATAATTAATTGAATAATCTTCGCAGAATCGCACTGCATTGCCCACTTTTTCAATTAAGACAAAATCTGTTGAAGATAAAAAAAACACTTTTTAAACATATTCACTTTTTAGATCTTGCAACATTTTCAACAACTTCTGTTTCCTTCAACATGAGCGTCGCAGACAGAAATTAAACACAAATTTAACAACATCATGGTTTTTGAAACCTGATTGGAGCCTTTGACATACCATTTATACCTATAATCGCCCCTGTGGGAGATGAGCATCTGTATGTAAAAAGGAAAAGATTTCCACGTGCTTGATGTTCCTAGCATAAGTGACGATGTTTTGAACATTGTTGCACGATGCCCGGGTTTCGGGCACAAAGCATTCATATGCAGTAACTCTAATGCTGCAATTTATGTATGGAAAAAATCTTTGCCAAGTGTGTGGCTACTTTGAGACAGTGGATACCCCCTGCAGCCCAATCGGTTAACTCCTTTGACAAGACCGGACAAAGTATATTCATGTAAATTGATAAATTGCAAACATATCCATGATATATTAGAAAAAAAGTACATTAAAGTGGCACCATACACAAAATACATACATATTCTAATTGACATCAGTATTACATTAAATATAAAATGCAAAAATTTCTAAATGTTATGAACAAAAAAAATAACACAAAAATTAAGTTAACAACATAATCAATTATTTCGACGATTATTTTTTTTGCAAAGAACAAAAACTAAACAGACAATCAGAGAAAAAAGTAACAACTCCGAAATTCTTGAAAACAAAATAACCAAATAAGAAAGCATTGATTTACACAGTTATTTAACTGAACTGCATACAAATTCCATGGAAAAACGAATTTTGTGAAATAAGGCTCGTGGCAGAGTGCCGTCTTAACAAAACAAAAACAATTATGGTCCACATAATAAAGGGTCCAATGGATTAATAAAAGAAAACAACCATTTTAACGTCTTACAATTTTAATGAAATGTTAAACATGTTGTAGTTTAGTGCTGTTCATAACATTCAAATAAAAAGACACTGACACTGTGTTAACAGATTGCTGAGCATTACAATGATGTTCGTTTTGAAGTTGAGTGTAAAACTTGTGTTTCTGCTCAATATTTTTAAACACGAGAAACACATTTGTTTCTCCTTCAACTCTTGCTCTGTATGGCTGTTTAAATATATCAATGGTTTCCCACTTGAAATTTTAGAAAAATCAAGTGAGTTAATTTGGTAGAAGCGATCAAACCGACTCAGGGTCCACACATAATGCAGACGCTTGAGGACCTCATAAAATTAGAAATACACATACACGCACACACTGTTTTGTTTGCCCAGCTCATTTAGATTTAATCTACTAACATTGATCAAATGCAATAAGTTGCATATTGACCAATAAAAAAAGGAAAGTACAAGTTCAAAAACGATCAAGAAATTGCATAATTTATAAAGACTTAAAGGTTGTCTGACAATTGAATGGTACTCCCCCACCCATCCCCTCACAAAAAAAAACACATTTACAAAAAACACATCCTAAGTAGTGTTTTAGTAATTGTTTCAAAATAAGTATGTTTTTATTGGACAATATATGTAAAGTGATAACTTACAGCAGTGTGTGTTATTTGCTCAATGTGAGAGATATTTATGCGTTTCCTCTGTGCACAAATGATATTTTTTTTCCAATTTTTACATTAAAAATAATGTAATGAGTTAGTTAAATGTATATTCTTATTGAATGCACTGTATACACACATTTATTGATATATATATGTATAAAAAAAAAACAGTGTCAATGAACATTACAAGTTATAAAAGGCTAAAATTTTTGAAAATATATCAACATGTACAGTGGGACTTTTTTCATCATATTTTTCAGTAACCCAACCCATTTTATTTGTCTTATACACCACAATTATGCATCATATTCACATTAAATAATATATCATAATATTCATAAGTCTAATTGTTGTGTTTAAATGTAGTTTGCATAATAATTTTATATACACTGCTTTTTCGGTACAAATTAAAACATGTCTTAAGCCAAACAAAACTAGTTTTTCTGTAAAAATTGTTAGTGTATTTAATCATGTTTTTCATTAAATGTATTCAATTTCACACAAAAACATATTTGTTTTATAAGACTTATATGTTATCAATTGCTTAAATTAAAAAACCTGACTAAAATCGTGGAAATTACACGTTGTTTGTGTTATTTATGAAAACACGTTTTTTTTTAGGTTTTTGGGCGGCCATCTTGGCAGCCATCTTGGATTAAGACCCCATCGGAACAAAATTTTTGGTGAGATCTCAAGTTTTCTTATACCCAAGACAATGTAGAACATCATCAACATATTTAATTAAAACCTTCCAATCATGCACCTTGAGCCAATGTTTCTACTAGTGCTTAAAGTGAGAGATTTTAGTGCCCTTTGTTGATAAATGATCTTTTTTTTCTATATTTTTTCTATTATCAGTAAGACAATTAAATTTTATGTTAAAAAAAATAATCATGCAATTATAAGTGTAAAATAAGACCCATATACATAAACATAGCAAGTTAAAAAAGGCTAAAAAATATACCAGCATGCACATTAGGCAGTTTTTATTCATATTTGTCATTTACCCCACCCACTTTTCTTGTCTTATATACCACAATTATTGGTAATATTCACATGAAATATTATTATGCCCCCCTTCGAAGAAGAGAAGGTATATTGCTTTGCTCATGTCAGTCGGTCTGTCGGTCGGTCCGTCCATCAGATGGTTTCCGGATGATAACTCAAGAACGCTTAGGCCTAGGATCATGAAACTTCATAGGAACATTGATCATGACTCGCAGATGACCCCTATTGATTTTGAGGTCACTAGGTCAAAGGTCACAGGTCAAGGTCACAGTTACTGGAAATAGGAAAATGGTTTCCGGATGATAACTCAAGAATGCATATGCCTGGGATCATGAAATTTCATAGGGACATTGGTCATGACCGGCAGATGACCCCTATTGATTTTCAGGTCACTAGGTCAAAGGTCAAGGTCGCAGTGACCTTAAGCAGTAAAATGGTTGACTGGAAATAGGAAAATGATTTCCGGATGATAACTCAAGAACGCTTACGGCTGGGATCATGAAACTTCATAGGGACATTGGTCATGACTGGTAGATGACCCCTATTAATTTTGAGGTCACTAGGTCAAAGGTCAAGGTCACAGGTCAAGGTCACAGTGACTGGAAAAAGGAAAATGGTTTCCGGATGATAACTCAAGAACGCTTACGCCTGGGATCACGAAACTTCATAGGGACATTGCTCATGACCAGCAGATGACCCCTATTGATATTCAGGTCACTAGGTCAAAGGTCAAGGTCGCAGTGACCTTAAGCAGTAAAATG
>VMBQ01007970.1:0-11334 GCA_007657795.1 Dreissena rostriformis
AGTGTTTACAACCAAATGTGAACGGACGGACGGACGGACGACGGACAAAGACCGATCCCAAAAGCTCATCTGAGCAATCAGGTGAGCTAAAAAAGTTCAAACTTTTTTGTTTTCACGTAATCCGTTTTCCAAAGAATCTCTTTGTCTATCACTTTAAAGTTGTTTTAAGCGAGGTGGTTGTGAACAAGTAGATCGCTAACTGTGTTAAGTTAATTTCACTTAATGTTGAATATTGTTTTAATTCCAATTAAATAATAGGCAGTATTTTGTTGTTAATAGAGTGTTGCACTGTCTTACAGATTACCATGTACAATAACAAGGGCGACAGAAGCGACTNCGGCTCGACGTCAGATGCCTTCGAAATCCGCAGCGGCGTCAAACAGGGCTGCGTCCTCGCTCCAACTCGTTTCTGCATCTTCCCTGTTGTCTTGTTGAAGCAAACCTTTGGAACTTTAATCGAGGGTATCTATCTCCACATCAGGTCACATGGCAATTTGTTTAACGTGTGAAATGGAAGTTCATTCCAACATGTATAGCAACAAAAGACTTTAATTATTCACTTCATTTTGTCTTATTTCTCAGTCTGTTCAGCTTGTCAATGGTCGTTGTGCGCTATCCGCGTTTTAATTAACAAATGTTAGTGGAAACAAACAACGTAGTTATTTAGTTTTGGACATATGATGTCCAACAGCCAGTATACATAATATACCGGTAGCGATTATTCAGAATGGGGTCTGGATCGGTTCGAAAATAAAACAACAATTATATTGTATTGCAACAATTAATATTAGTATGATTTTCAAAGGGAAGTAATACTGCATTATAAACTATTAAATAATCAAAATCAAATACATGTTTGTATCCAATAATTGAAGTTTAATTGAAGATGACACACTGTACTCGCTCTTATAATACAAAATGTATATAACTTTTGTACACAACGTGACACTTATTGAGCTTGAGCACGTGTTGAATTTATTATTATGTTACATCATGATATCAATTAAATGTGGTTTACTTGAACCCATTCTGTACTGCATCACTACTGAGTCACTATCTATCTTCATCTCCAATCATACATGACATACACGCATTTATATTAGAAAGTAAGAGCATATCATGTATGGCATCTGTAGGTATGTAATCTGGCCTTTTTTTTGTTATATCCCCAACTCAACGGGATTATGTATAGTGCTGTTCCTGTCAGATTTTACGTAATTAAGTGTTTTTCTTATGATTGGTGTATGGAAGGGAGGGTGCGTATTCTTGTCTGACCGGCATGGAAGTGGGCATATTCTTGTCTGACCGGCATGGATGGAGGCATATTCTTGTCTGACCGGCAGGGATGGGGGCACATTCTTATCTGACCGGCATGGATGGGGGCACATTCTTGTTTGACCGGCATGGATGGGGGCATATTCTTGTCTGACCGGCATGGGTGGGGGCATATTCTTGTCTAACCGGCATGGGTGGGGGNCCAGTAATATGGTGGCAGTGAAAAGCATATATGAGGTGTTACACTTGCTCCATATAATGACCTGTTTACTGTATATGTTCATCATGTGTATACATATGTAGTGTATATCGAAATTAAAGCAAGTAAAAAGAAATAATTATGGCAGTGCACGTATGTCCGTCTTCATTTATGCAATTAATACAAACAAAGATCATTAGACTTTGTATAAACTGAAATATTAATAATAATATAGAGGTAATTTAACAGAAAATTAACATAAATGTGAACATAATTAATTAAAAAAATTAGCCGACAACGACCGATTTAGAGTAAAAAATTCCCGGGTACGGTTTAGTATATTTACCGTACCCGGCTCACATGTAAGTATACTTGAGAGTACCCAGGGTACATGTAAGTAGAACCCGAGCCGACAATGACCAATCGAGCGTTAGTAAGTATATTTAATGACTCTTTCTTTGAAAAAATACGCATATGTGTGAACAAATGCCTTTAATTTTCCCTATAACATATGAGCCTCGCTCTTTGAAAATGGGGTTAAATGCATGTGCGTATAGTGTCGTCCCAGATTAGCCTGTGCAGTTCGCACAGGATAATCAGGTACGACACTATCCGCCTAAACTGGATTTTTGCTCAGAACCTTCTTTAAACGAAAAATATTATAAAAGCGGTAAGTGTCGTCCCTAAATAGCCTGTGCGGACTGGACAGGTTACTCTGGGACGACACTTTACCCAAATGCATTAAACCCCCTTTTCACAGAGCGAGCTCATATACGCATATAAACTATAAATAGATGATGACGTAGTTGCGTCAGTAAAGACCGGCGTGCACACAACGACACGTACATTCCCGAATAATTAACCTTGGTAATTTTCAGAAAACGCAGTTTTCTAAAAATAATCTTTTGCCGTAAATGGTCAAAAAGGAATTCCCATTTAAAAAAAAAACGCGCGCTTTGACGACTTGTATATTCATAAATCAGTCCGCTTTAGAGCAGGAACATCCTGAGCAAAACATGTGAAGACTGTTTTGAATGCGATAATGGGATACATATTTAGTTGTACACACAGTTTTTCATAAAATGAAAAATAATTAAATCTTACTTTAACCGCAAAATGCGCACCAGTCAATTTCTACTTTCGGTTTAATATTACACGCAACTGCAGTAAAATTGACTGGGATTCCCATACGAAGAATTACATTCTACCAATAACAGCCAGCGTCCATACTGTTTTAAGTACATATAACCCACGTTCCATTTCCAATTTGGTATTCCCTGAAACGTCATTTTATTTGTAACCAATCGCTTTCAATAAATGTGTTATGGGCCTTCCTTTTTTGAAAACAACTTCAGTTTTTCGTAAATAAAGACAATCCTGTGCAAAACATATGAATACTGTTTTGAATGCGTTTATGGGATACATATTTAGCTTAACACAAAGTTTCAAATTAAATGAAAAAAAAGTTAAATCCGTCTTTTACCGCTAAAGGCGCACCTGTCAATTTCTACTTTCGGTTTAATATTACATCCAACTGCATTAAAAGTTGGCTGGGATTCCCGTACGAAGAGTAACATTCTTGCATACACAATCAGCATCCATAAAGGTTTTAATTACATATAACCGACGTTTCATTACCAATTTGGTATTCCCTGAAACGTCATTTTGTTTGTAACCAATCTCTTTCAGTCAATGTGTTATGGGTCTTCCTTTTTTGAAAACAACTTCAGTTTTTCGTAAATAAAGACCATACCATGTGTACGAATGTTGCAATTCAAATATTTAGTTCGAGTAGAATTAAAGTGTTTCTTGGAAAATAAAGATAGTATTGTGATTGGATCTATAGGTCATTGCATAAGTTCTGTACAAAATAAGTAAGTCATACTTTGTATGTAATTAAGGCAAACAATATATACCGGTAGTTACATATACAAGACTATTTATAAAGTTTTGAGATTAAAGCGCATATTTTTGTTGTTGTTGTTTTAATTTAGCACGCTATGCAATTTTTAAATAGGTCTTCTAGTTGATTTCACAGGCGCTCGATGACAATGACCTCGCTCGGGCACAGTTAACTGTTAAACTATCATATTTCTCGGTCATTGTCTCTATAATACACGGTTTCCATGTCCGAGTATGTGTATGCATTATAATAAACAGGTTTATAAAAATCACGACTGCAGCTGCATTTTTCAAAAATATAGTCGCAACGGATAGTCGAATGATTGAGTCATTGCCATCGAGCGCCTAGGCAAAGTAGCTTAATATTTGAGAGCGTCAACAAGTTGGACTAATCAAACATTGATGAGCTTAAGCTATTGCAACAGGAACTCTTAAATATAAGTGGAACACAATTAAAGGGATCATTTATAAGATCAATGGATACATGAAAGTAAAAAACCAACAAAACATTTTATAATTTGGAAAAACAACATTTATCTAGTAAAACCAAACCTTATATTATAAATAATGATGGCCACAATTTTAACTAAGTACAACCTTCACTGGGGCACATCGAATTTTAAAGTGTTAAGCATCATATTTGAAGTAGATATAGAAAAAAATATTTGAGTTAAATTTTGTAAATAAGATAGCAAGTTTACAAAGTATAATACAATTTTGGAAAAGAAAAATTCACCATTAGGGAAAATAACCATAGTAAAAACCTTGTTTCTTCCCCTTGTACACACTTATTTACTGCTCTTCCTAGCCCAGGATCAATTATATTGAAACAAATACACGCTTGTTTTTAATCACTTCATTTGGAATGGACCTAGAAAATTATCATATACTTACCAAATCGTATGAAGAAAGAGTGCTTAATATGATTGGCGTTTACTCATTTGAAAAAAAGTATGAAGCTTACACGGATAAAGAAATTAATAACATGTTCAGTTAATTAAATGTGTCCAACTAGTGATTTCACTGTTCAATGTTAAAAAAAGAAGAAGATAAATATGGGAAATGCATAGATCGACACAATTGTTAAAAATTTAACAAAATGTTTTTGGAAGGATGTGCTTATATAATATGGAATTTACATAAATAAAATCAAAATTAGTAAACCTGATGATATACTTGACATGCCACTTTTTTTATAACAACAACTTAAAGATTGGTTCCAATTGTATCTATGAAAAAAGTTTGTATGAACGTGGTATACGATTTATAAGAGACATATTATGTACCTCTGGAAAATTCAAGTGTAAGCAAGAAATTGAAGCTTGTAGAGATAGAAAAAAAATTACGACGGTCTAAAAAGATCTGTATCTGAAAAAACAACAACCAATAATGGAGCTTGTATGCCTTTCTTTCTTAATTTGGTTGTTTGTACCTAGATGCAAAATAAACTAGTATATGAAGCTCTTATTTCAAATACTGAAAAACCTACAAGTGAAACTAAATGGAATATAATATTTAATAATATAGACTGAAAGTATGTGCATAGTTTTGTTTTAAAAATTAACAGAGATACTTATATACAATGGTTACATACTAGAATAATACATAGATTCTTAGGAACTAAATCTCTGCTATATAAAATGAATATTGTTGATGATAATAAATGAACATTTTGTAAAAAAAAATATAAAAAAGGAAACTATAACTCATCTTCTCTCTCTCTGGGATTGTGAGCACATTTAAACAATTGTTCAACATGTTACAAATGTATTGAATATAAATAATGTCAATATGCCAGCCTACACTCTCTTTGAAGGACATGATTCTATGAAATTTTACAGAAAAAAATATCAATCGTATCAATCAATGTATTGCTCATTAAAATTAAACGGTATATTTTATGAAAAAAAAAATAATAAAAAATAAATAAATGGGCAATCCAGAAAGAGACGACTCACCAAAAAAATGAATTCCCAAATTTGTCAGTTGTAAGAATATTTGTACAATGAACCCAATGCAATATAATTCATTGTACCAAAATATATACTACTGAATATACAATTAAAATACACTGGTGCCATGCCTTTTTTTCCATCCTTTTTTTATATAGTTTTTACTACATTTGTACAAAAGCAATGTTATTCTGTATTAATCTGCAAGCTAGTTAAACAATGTCATGTGTTAGTTGTCCATATAATGTTATTATAATACAATGCATTATTGTGATATGATTTTTACAATGTCTATATATCCATAATAAACATAATGTGTTTGTATGTCTTTCTGAAAATATTAACGCATAGTTGTGCTACTACACATAATCTTTAAAACGGTATGGAGCAGGATGGTCTCGACCTGCACATACCTTAAGACGAGGTAAATAAAGTCTCTGTTTACATTTTTTATATGATATGTAATTTTTTATTTGCATTTATGGTTTCTGATCAGCCATTTCGTTTTTGCAAGTAAGCGCCCTTATAGAAAACCGACAACACGCCATAAAGACAAGAACCCGATTTATTGTATCGGAATTCGTATTTATCGTTACGGAGTGTCGGCGGCCTTCTAACGCGCCACGACGATAAACTAAGGGCGACAATACGACACATTGGGACGCGGCAGAACGACAACACGACATGGAAATATATCGTTATCGTTATTTATTTATAAATAAAAATCGCCTTACTTTACTGGACGACAAGTTTTTTTCTTAAAGACACTCGTAATGATATTCTGATATCAACCAGTGTAAAGGGAAAGCATGGATGTTCACTAAGAAATCACCCTTATGTTTTAACATTGGAAACTACAATGGAACACTTTCTGAAGTGCAGGTTGCACTCATCTAAAAAGTAGCCGAAACAATCTGCAAAAAAGGGGCCTTTGATACGTATCAAGTTCTTTCTTATATAGCACATGACATGCCCTTTTTATTTATTTAATGCATTCCACATAGATTGTTTATGCTTATGGGGTATATATGTGCAAAATGTTGAAGATTTTACATGAAATTGTACGAAGATTTGATTTAGTATATTGTGACCTAAATAATAAATATGAAATGACAGCAAAGGGCGAAAGGTTTACTTGAAATAACCCTGAAACTGCCTTGTTGTGATCTTAAATAAGCATTTTAATATGTTAAAAAACGATGTTGCCGGGGTAATCGCTTATTTGGCGACTGGTACAATCTAGAGTGTTAATATAAGTACATACTGTTAAACATTGACTTTGAAAAGACCTGATCACAGATAAACGATACAACGATTCAACAATTTTATAACATTTTTTAAAAGTATTTAAAACCTAAAGAACAGTGCACGGGTATGTAAAGTAGTAAAATATAAATAAAGTGAATATATATATATATATAATTTTTTTTATGAGTAATCGTCACTGAAAAGTGGTACAATCAAACTTGCGTCATAAATGTTTAACGATTGAATAAGTTTTAAGCGCTTGAATAAGTAAAGAATGCCGCCTGATGCATATCCTTTGAGATGAGTGAGCTATAGCTCTTTTAACCCATTTATTCCTAGTGGAATCTCCCATCCTCCTAATTGGATCAATTTATTTCCAAAATTAGGGATGTCTAGTATATTTATTTCTATATTTAGAATATTTCTTACAAAAATTAATTTAAGCAAACAGCGCAGACCCTGATGAGACGCCGCATCATGCGGCGTCTCATCTGGGTCTGCGCTGTTTGCCAAGGCCTTTTTTTCTAGACGCTAGGCATAAATGGATAAGAGGGACTTGTTCACGTTTTGATAAATTGACAAAATTGAACAGAATTGTTTCAGATTTACAAATTTTCGATTTAGTAATGTTTTGTGCAAGGAAAAAGTAATACTGAACATTTACCCTGCTCTAAAATATCCATTATATGCATTTTATGACGATTTAAAAACCTGAAAATTATAAAGCGTTACACACGCGAAACGATTGAATAATTTGGAGAGTTCTGTTTTTATCGTCATATTTTGTGACATTACGAGGGATGTTGACTTTTACTCCAAGGGTCTTTCTTTCTTTCTTTCTTTCTTTCTTTCTTTCTTTCTTTCTTTCTTTCTTTCTTTCTTTCTTTCTTTCTTTCTTGAATTTTATTTTTGTTTTATACTGGAGCTCTTTAGTTCCGATGTGAACATTTATCAATTTAAAGCATTAAATGACAAACTTCAAAACATGCAAAAATATGTGTCAAACAAGTCCCTTTAATTTGAAAGACCCGCATTGAATCCCGGAGAGTCAAGTCTTTATTCCTCTTTGTGTTTACATTATTATTAATATTATAATTAATATTATTAATATTAATATTAATATTATTGAATGTAATGTACATGTGATTTAGTTTCGCAACTGCATAAAAAGTTGGCTGGGAGTTCCATACGAAGCGTTACATTCTACCAATCACAGTCAGCGTCCATTCTGATTTAATTACATATAACCCACGTTCCATTGCCAATTTGGTATTCCCTGAAACGTTTTTTATTTGTAACCAATCGCTTTCAGTAAATGTGTTTTGGGCCTTCCTTTTTTTGAAAACAACTTCAGTTTTTCGTAAATAAAGACCATAACATGCGTACGAATTTTGAAATTCAAATATTTAGTTCGAGTAGCATTAAAGTGTTTCTGGGAAAAAAAGAAGATAGTATTGTGATTGGATCTATAGGTCATTACATAAGATCTGTACAAATAAGTAAGTCATACTTTGTATGTTATTATGGCAAACAATACATATCGGTAGCTGCATATTAAAAAATATTTATAAAGTTTTTGGATTAACACGCATATTTATTTTTGAAACTTAGCACAGTCTATGCAATTCTTAAATAGGTTTTCTGGTTGTTGTTGTTTTCATTTGCATTTTTGGTTCATAATCAAGTCAAGGACCTGATTTATCGGCGCGCGTATTTATCGTTACGGCATGTGTGCTGCTTACTAACTCGCCACGACGATAAAATAAGGCGACAATACGACATATTGGTACGCGACAGAACGACACCACGACATTTAAATATATCATTATCGTTATTTATTTATTTATAAATAAAAATCATCATAAGCATTTTATTTAAACAAAGCGATCGCTCATTTGGCGACTGGTATTTTTTTTTTTTTNACTGTTGACCGGGCAATAGTTTGAACTGTTGCCCACTGGAATAATGACTTCATTTCGTAAAAAATGACGTCATTTCACAGTTAAACAGTGAACAATTTCGAAATCTTTCACTGTTATTTTTCACTGTTTGTTTACTGATATTTCTCTATAAACCACCGGAAAGCATAAAATAATATTTGCTCTTTTTCTATGTTTGGAATTTGATCAGGTAATAAAAAAGTTATTTCATGGATGCTTGGTGAAAAGTCAAAACTGTTGTCCCTCGGTATCAGGGCTGACATTTGGAACTGTTGCCCTCGGCCTATCGGCCTCGGGTAACAGTTCCAAAGTCATCCCTGATACCTTGGGACAACAGTTTTGACTGTTCACTGCGCATCCATGAAATAACTGTATACTGTTGAACATTTACTTTAAAAGGTCCTGATCACAGATTGACGATAAAACGATTGAACAATTCTCCATCATTTTGCCACGTATTTTAAAAAAAGAGATCAGTGTACCGATTTGTAAAGTAGTAAAATATAAATACAATCAATACATCCTTTTGTTCATGGGCGATCGCCATTATTAAATACATGAGATTTATATTTCCGATGTCTTAAACTATGGCAAGATTAGTAGAGTTAGGCTATTCAAAACATTTTTTAATCCAACGATTTGCGAGAAACTCCATTAAAACGAGAAATCTTGAAAAAAAAAATCATCGAAAATCTACGAGCCCACTAGAACTTGAAATTTCGATCAAGGAATTCTTACTAGAATCATGCAAAATAATTTTAACGATTCCATCAATATTTTGTTAATATTCGCATACAATCGAGAAAACATAATGAAAGTTAATTGCTAGCGCCTTTCAAACCCCCTAACACGAACGAGCGACACATGTCATAATTGCTGTTTCTGCGACCTGCAAACCCGCCAACACAAAAGAACGACCAACTTGATAATTGCTGTATCCGCGCGTATTGTTTTCGTTCTTACATGAACAAAATGACAGAAAGCGGCAACCGTACTAAAATATGCCAGTAATTGTTATTTATTTAAATGTATTTTAAGATGTTAAAGCGGATTCTGCGCTTGTTTTGTTCAGGCCAGAACCCCTGCATATCGACCTCATATATAGGAGTAACATAAATGCCCGTTTTATTTCTACAACTACATATGTATAGTATTATTTTTTTTCATATGCATATTACTTTTGCAGTTGACCAAGACAATGGCGCTATCTAACAGAAGTGGTGTGGGGATGTGGGCATTTTTTCAAGCGGTAGGTATAGGCTTCGGGACGCAGTGTTTACATATTGTTAAATTATTCAAAGTTTAAGTTGGTTAAACCTGTAGATAGAGTGATTACGTGTTGCTGATTTTGGAAAGTGATAAATTTACCAATGATAATAAAATATATTGCCGTTTTATAAACCAATCTCGGCTTTCAAAAACAACAACAAAGAGGCACATATTGGTTCGGTCCATTTTGTCGATATTCGCTCGTACGAAACGTTCCTTTTTTGCGTGGAACACGTTACAATATTATGCAATACATCAGTAGCTGTACCTTTTGAATGTACTGTCCTTTCCTCGTAAACATGTAGCTCGTAAAGTAAAACTTAAACATGTTCCTGATATTTTAACAAGGATACACAGGACCAAATTACTACAGACCTATGCGTAAAGTGGATGGAAATTCTCGAACAAGTCGGATTTTCCAGGACGTTCAGACAGAATTACGATTCATGGTTTCAAGCATGCTTCCGGTCCTGGTAGGTGTATTCGCTTAATTATCCTGTAGTTTCAAAGACAAATGACATGTTGTGTTGTTTTCTAAATGTATGTTTTTTTTCTATTTAAAAATGGTTATGGGTTTCTTAACAACTACAATTAACGTGGAAATGGTATGGGTAGGAAAAAACACGAGTTGCTTAAATGACTCGTATCAGAACGGATATCAAATGATTATAAAGCACTGTTAGGAGTTTGTTCCAAGACGTCCCTGTTTCAAAGAATTCCAGCAAAAGCATTTGATAAGTTTGCCAAAAAATCAGTCCGTCTAATAATTGGGGGAATTTAAAGTTGATTCCATGTTTGGCTTCCTCGTTATTGCAGGTCTGAGGAATGCCCGAATGAAATAATTGCAATTCTAAAAATGTGATAACCGAGTTGGTAAAAGAAACACAGAATAATGTATATATGTTTTTACTTAAAGTTGTAAAATATCGAGACACTAACCGAATGACACAGTTTACAAAATTTAATATAGTACGTTCAAAAGACAACTTCACTCGATGGTTACCAATTATTTCATAGATAACTTGTGTCATTGATTACTGGATATTTCATAGAAAATTCAGTTCTTTGATTACTGGTATAGGGATGATGATGTATAGCCGTTTAATATGCGGCTTGTTTCAGCTTAGACCACTGACATGCATATACGATATATACGACATAAATAATAATATAAATAATAAATAATATATAAATAAATATGTTTACTAAACTGTTTGTAATCATACCTTTACATTAATACGTTATCTTTTAAAAATAAAGAATTTATTATTATTATTATTATAAGTATTATTATTATTATTGTTATTATTATTATTATTATTATTATTATTATTAGTATTAGTAGTAGTAGTAGTAGTAGTAGTAGTAGTAGTAGTAGTAGTAGTAGTAGTAGTAGTAGTAGTAGTAGTAGTAGTAGTAGTAGTAGTAGTATATTTAGTAGTAGTAGTAGTAGTAGTAGTAGTAGTAGTAGTAGTAGTAGTAGTAGTAGTAGTAGTAGTAGTAGTAGTAGTAGTAGTAGTAGTAGTAGTAGTAGTAGTAGTAGTAGTAG
>VMBQ01007970.1:12979-41829 GCA_007657795.1 Dreissena rostriformis
TGCTGTTTTAGATGTCACTTTAAGTTAGGTGGAGATACATAAACATGGTATATTCGCTGCTGTTTTAGATGTCACTTTAAGTTAGGTGGAGATACATAAACATGGTATTTCCGATGCTGTTTTAGATGTCACTTTAAGTTAGGTGGAGATGCATAAACATGGTATATTAGCTGCTGTTTTAGATGTCACTTTAAGTTAGGTGGAGATACATAAACATGGTATATTTGCTGCTGTTCTAGATGTCACTTTAAGTTAGGTGGAGATGCATAAACATGGTATTTTTGCTGCTGTTTTAGTTGTCACTTTAAGTTAGGTGGAGATACATAAACATGGTATATTCGATGCTGTTTTAGATGTCACTTTAAGTTAGGTGGAGATACATAAACATTGTATATTCGCTGCTGTTTAAGATGTCACTTTAAGTTAGGTGGAGATACATAAACATGGTATATTCGCTGCTGTTTTAGATGTAACTTTAAGTTAGGTGGAGATACATAAACATGGTATATTCGCTGCTGTTCTAGATGTCACTTTAAGTTAGGTGGAGATACATAAACATGGTATATTCGCTGCTGTTTTAGACGTCACTTTAAGTTAGGTGGAGATACATAAACATGGTATATTCGCTGCTGTTTTATATGTCACTTTAAGTTAGGTGGAGATACATAAACATGGTATTTCCGCTGCTGTTTTAGATGTCACTTTAAGTTAGGTGGAGATACATTAACATGGTGTATTCGCTGCTGTTTTAGATGTCACTTTATGTTAGGTGGAGATACATAAACATGGTATTTCCGATACTGTTTTAGATGTCAGTTTACAATCAAATACATGAATGTTTACTAGTACAACCCTTTGAAAAAAGATTCATAAAAATAAACATGAGAATGAAGTTGCTTTTTCTGTGTTGCTTTACCATTAAAGGCAGATACTACAAAACTCCTAATTTATCCACCATTGGACTTGTCCCATGAAGTCTAAACTGAATTGCAGCTATATTCAATGGTCAGATTCATGTCCTTGAAAATAGTCCGTTGACAAACGCTATGTGATTATTTCTTCATAATAACAATTAACAATGTGCACGCTGGTTTGTTTCTATTGACAGTTTGGCGATTCGATGGTGGACGTTGTCATTCATTGCATCCAAAGAGAGGAACAATTGATTCAGTCTTACACTCAGGTAAGTAAATGGAACTCAACATTTAATGATATGGCACAGTGAAATCTATACGTAGACGAAAAAGAAAAAAAGTTTTGCCCGTCCCTACCCCCTTGGTCACTGACCTTTGGATTGAAAAACTACCACCTTAACCACTCGACCATCCGCTCTTATCAGTGAAATTTATACTTTAATATAAACAATTCAGATATTGTAACAATAAATAACGAAAACAACACTCCACATTATTTAAGCGTTTTGCGTGTGTAGCGCTTAATCAATTTCTAATGATGATTACTCATTAACGAACAGTGTATTTTCAGTACCACTTAACCTCATTCATGTTATTTGGTTCACTGATGTAGATTGTTCTGTTAATCCTCCGCCACAGGCGTAGAGATATAGAATTGGCGTTGTCCGTCCGTCAGTCCGTCTATCACCAACCGTTGATGGCTATATCTTAGAAACTATACAAGACTTCAACATGAAACTTCATGGGTGTATATATATCAATGAGGGGAAGTGCTATGCACAAGAACCATAACCCTAGACTTTCTTAAATAAGAGTTATTGCCCTCTTTTGTATGATGTAACTTTTTAGGGCTATATCTCAGATACCATACAAGATGTCAACATGTAACTTCATGGGTGTATTGAAAGCAATGAAAAGAAATGTCATGCACAAGAACCAAAACCATACACTTTCTTAAATAAGAGTTATTGCCCTTTGAAGATTGTGTATGATGTATCATATCAGGGTTATATCTCAGATAAGATACTAGACTTCAACATGAAACTTCATGGATGTATAGATATATCAATGAGGAGAATTGTCTTACATAAAAACAATTACCCTAACCTTCATTTTTTATATCTTACATCAAGGGATATTCACCCATCCATAAACACAATGCATTTGGAGGGGGGATATCAATTCAACGAATTTGCTTGTGTGTGTTTTTTATACGCCCGTTTTTTTCAAAACGGGACGTATTATAGTTTCACCCTTGGCGGGCGGGCGGGCGGCGGNGCATCCGTATTCGCAAAATCATAATACGGACGCTATATTCCATTTATCCGCATACGTCGAACGTATTTTTCTTTTTTGGGAAAACTTCTGAACTGAAAACGTGTATGCAGAAGAAGAGTTTTCCCATTTTTTTGTTAATTGGTGCTGTTGTTGTTCATGCGAAGAAGTGTCAACGTAAATCATCGTTATGTCTGTTAAAGAATGCAAATGGTAAATACCTGAAACATCTTCTTCTAGTGCATTGGATATGCTTTTCCAAACATTTAAAGCGAAACCAGAGTCCCGAAATGCAGAACTGAGTTGGTTGTATAATTCCGGGTAATTTTTCACGAATTTTATTAGTTTTTCAGTTAAAAAATATTATGATGCCATCGGATTTCAAGATGAGCGCGGGGCCATATTTCTGGTTTAAATGCTTTTAAGATGAGGAATCACGGTTTTTATTAAATCGTCATATTTAATTCTTAACGGCTGTAATACTTTTTTTATTTATTTGAAACATTTTAACATATTTAAAACTGTTGAACTTGCACTTATTTATGTGGCTCAAGAAAGGCGTATGCAACCTAGCTTTGTATTTTTGCCGTGTACAACTTCAATACGGCTTATTGCTAAGATGTAATTGATACTCATTTTGGTTTCATTCCATTGTGCTCCAGAAAATTACTGTTTCTGATGCTCTGGTCTGTATATAACCATTCAGTTGTCAAATAGTAAATTGAAGTGTATTCGCTTTCATTGCTATTTAATATTAATAAGGATGTTCTGAGTTAAATTTGCATGTACATTTTAATGTTTAATGCATAATTTTGGGCCAAGTGTGAGGTTTGGAGCTCCTTAAAACCAGTGTAAACCCAAATTGCTTTTGAATCGACCTTTTCTATGCGATGACCACATATTGAGTCATGTTTGTGCCGTGTTTCACTGTTTTGAAATCGTTTCATTGCCATAAAAGGACCGCATTGTATAATAAGGTTTCTACCCTGAAAAGGATAACTTTAAATATTTCATGAACATGACACTCAGTAAAATGCTTCAGCTTGTTTGCAATCGCATTTTCCAAACGTTTTAAGGATACAAATGGTCGTTTTGAATCATGAAAGTCTGTCATTAAATGAAAGTTGTGATAAACACGCAGCAGTTTCCTAATTTCAGATACGCTTAATTTTGTATGTGGAATTGATTTTATATCTGAAGACACATTGTAAATAACAATGCGCATACACCTTACAGTATCTTACCCATCATGTTAAATATTCCACAAAAAGGCCATACTGCCCTTCAAGCGCTAACCGGAGATCAAGTTACAACAAATATCAAATATTAGAACTGATGACCTTGTTTTTGTCTTCAAGTGTTCCAATTTTACCTTGGCTCGATTATAGTCAAGACAAACATTCAGACTAAGTTTCATCGTTATTAGTTCACAAATGGGGCATGTAGAGAGTATACAAAATTTTCCTAAGATTTGACCCGATGAACTTGTTTTAAAACCCAGTGTGACACTACCTTAAACGCGGCTTAGATAATTTCAAGATAATCATTTTGACCGATTTTCATTAAAAATGAATGATAAGCAACGCATTTAATCGAATTCCTGGCAAAGGATACCTGATCTACCATCCGTAGAGAGGTTGACAAGCAAACTATCTCTCGATAACTGTAGATGGAAGTAGTGAAGCCTCAGTTATAGAGCAAGAGTCTATATATGGTCATAATGCAAGAGCGGGTAAGGCTTATCAAAGATTGCGTTGCTTTGCCTCCGCTTTGACAACTTCCTCTTGTGACATTCACGAGACTATTGTCCGAAACGTGGATAGATGCTTGCAGCACGTGATTAACCTGCATAGCTTTCATGTGATGGAACATCCAATATGAATGGTGTACACAAGGGAGGTGGAGCTCTTGCTAATGAAACACCTGTCGTGGTTGTAACTCACTACCTTGCTCATCGTTTAGAATTTCAATAAAAATATGTGTTCAAGAATCCCAAAACATATAACAATGCACATATTTTATTAGTTGGATTGTTCTACTTTAACAAAAGAAGTTCTACGCAACAAACATAAATCGTGACAACGTTTAACTCTTGATCCTAAATCAGAGCCATACATTACAACCAGAGCAGGCGGAACAAGATGGGTTGCTCACATGATGAAAGCTATAAGCACGTTTCTCGGGACCAACGTCCCTTTAACAACACATCTTGGACATGCCTCCAACAGCAACATCAAGGCTGCAGGTCTGCACAATATGTCAAAGTCAATGGCCATTGTGATTTTTCTGGTTTTTCATAAGGTAAGCACTCTTTAATTTAACTATGTGGAGGTTAGTCTCATTTCAGTAAAATACAGTGATCAAAAAGTAAATAAAAGGATGAATCAATTAGCAAAATGAACATTCTTTTTCGACAATTAAGATCATATTACTATTTGCTTATTTGTTCCTACGATAAGTATGTATTTTATTTTCGAGTTCACAATTTAATTTGAGAACATTGAAGAGCAAGCCAGCCGTCTCTCCAAGCTACTGCAATACCAAACAACTACTTTAGGCGATGTCAAGCACATGAATCAAATAAACTTTGAAGTTTTTATCAGATCTTGAGAAATGTCAAAGGTAAAGAAAATTATTATTTATATTCAAATTAGAATACTATCCTTAAAAATAACATATTAATAAAACTCAATATACTTCTTTTATCAAGTATATGTTTACGGTTTATTAGGAAAACACAATGATATATTAAGTTCTCAACAAAGTAGGTAGTGATTTTTGCAAAGTAGAGTTTCAACTCCTCCAGAATCTGCAGTTTCAAAGGTGAATTTAGTTTTAAATGTGAAATTGAACTCTGTAAGGTATTAACAACTATTTTTCCTAGTAAACTTTCTTTATTAAACAATCTTTTCTCCTTGCAGATATTGAACAAGAAATTCTTGAACGCGCTTAAATGATAACTGATTTATTGTTCATAATGTTTGTTTTTATTTAAAATGTTAACGGGGTACAATAAACAATCTCCGTAGACGTGTTTTCAAAGTATGGTGCAAAAGTCGATCGAAGAGCTGAATTTGGAATATGCAGCTAGTCTGAGATATGGTGGACTTGATTTTGGGTCTCCCTTACCTCAGTACTCAATGAGATATCGTTCTCCCACATGACACTGATGAAGACTGGTGCATTGTATTTATGGACAATTTAATTTACTGTCAATTTGAATTTAGAATCATTCAAACTTTTGGATTGGTCTATATAGTATATAAGACTTTTTAGTTTTAGTTGGAACTTTTATATTTAAATTCTATTTAAATTTTTCATAGAGGCATGCTACATGCCTGAACAAAAATCGAATATCTGGTCTAGGCAATATTATCAACATGTATATGTTGTAAATAGATCCCGATAAAACAATGACTTATGAATCTATCTTTCTGTGATCTTAATGCATTGTCCTTCTTTCCATTTAAAGACAGGAGATGTCGTCCTAAAAGAGTAACCATGTCAGACCTTTGCTTGGTGAAGTTGGACTCTACGACTGTGGCAACGTTTGATCAGCGATATATCTATGGGCTGTGAGTTATAAGATATTGCTATTTGTTAGTCGCTAGTGTTTTCAAAGTTATTCAATTACACAAGTACACAAGTTTAAACTTCCTAAATTGAATAAATCAAGTCTAAGTTTTGTCAACAAACGATTGATTTACAACGATGTATTTCAGATCTCATCTTCGAGACCTAGTCGTCCAAATGTGAAAAGAAACTCATGACCTGCAACTGTTAACGAGACAAATGACAAAATCGGATTTGACAATGGATGTGACAGTGGTGTATGGTGTACTTCATTACACTGAATATTTGTCCGACGATGACTCAGATGAAAACTTTGAAAGAAATGAAACTAAGATTACAAGATATTGTGTAAAACTCTCAAAACTCTCATAACTAAGCGAGAATGGAATAAAAGTTTAAACACTTCTGATTTGTTTAATACTTAAACCACTAATTCCAATACCTAAATAAGGACAGTTGTCGTACTTTCATGGCTATGTCACTGTAAAATAATTATAATTATGTTTGGCTATGAACAATTGCCTTTTGCTTTGAAAGGTTGAACGTTTCATAAACATGGAAGACAAAAAATTAGTTAGTTTTGCAGACTCAATGAGTGGCGGCAACACGATCATTTTCGACTTGTCGCAGTTATCATCGAGTCTTGCCCCAGCTCCGCTATTTATTGACACTTGAATTCCTTTTTCATTTACATTTATCAGAATGATATCATTTTGTGTACCCTATATTTAAAACAAATTACACAAACGCCCGGATGCCAGTCAATCTTGATAACACGTCTGAGCTTGTTTTCAACAGTGACGTCATTTGTTCCAAGAGTATAGAAGATTGTTTTTATGCAGATTTAAATTTGGATCGATATGCATCAGTGCTGATTTATATGGAAATACATCTCAGTGCTGATTTATATGGAAATACATATTGCTCTTGAAAGCGCATGTAAACATTTTCCTCTTTGCATTTAACGATTAAAAACGAAAGAAACTAAATACGTTTCCACTAGATGAAAGATCTTTCAGACTAGGATTGTGAGAAAAATGGTTGTTTACTGTAGCCTATTATTCAAAACGAAGACTTATTTTCTAGCAAAGAATCTCTAATGGTGTAATGCTAAAACATTAATAATTGTTGGTGTTTGTTGGCTTCTTTGTCGAACGTCTTTCGAGTTCTCGATAATCTCACATGTATAGTAGTTTCGTATCTGTTTTCGTCCGTTATAGCTATCGCGACAAGCAGTTATTCGAGTTTTATAATAGTTCGTACAATACAATTTTTCTTTACATTTAGTTTATAATATTTATGAAAATATTTTTCTTTATTTATCTGAATTGTTACAGAAAACTAATTTAATAAGCATACCGACATTGTTTATTATATCAAAAAAATATTTCCCTCTGTTTTTTTTTTAGAAATAATTTAATTGGTTAAGTTCGCTTATTGATAACTCTGGGTCCGACAATGAGTTACGGCGGTTACAAATATTTGACAACTTGTCATAAGTGTTATATCCGCAGTTATACAATTTTAACCGCAGTAACAATGTTAAGACATCGGTCACATCAGTAGCACAAAGCGGATATAGCCCATTCGTTCACAGTGCCACAAATTCATTTTTTTCTAAATATTAATAACATTTTTCTCTACAACATGTTTTCAAGGCGTTAGAATGTTGTTGTTTTTTAATCATAACTACATTTTTGAGCTACGTTTATTAGTATATGCTTTATTATAGTCAAATTGTTAGAACTATTATTCCCTATGACATCTGATAAATCTTGATGCATTACTTAACTTTTTTTAATGTTTAGTTTTTGTTGTTGTTTTTTAAGAAAGAGAGGGAGTTTGGAGTATTCCTTCCGGATTATCACTTTACGCGGAAGTACATATACAGCTACGTTCTTGTATTACCAGCGTTTGCAATACTGTAGCGGACCGCCATTTCTGAAAACAAAAATGTACGTTTTATTATGATTTATTGTCAGACCTCTAGTTGCACAAATTTCAGAAAATAAATTATATGGTGCTGTGTCAGTACAATTCGCTTCCTCGTCGACATGCACAATACGTACGATATCAGAAACATCTCGCGTTATGAATTCACGACTCCTATTTCTATGAAAAAAAGCAACTCGTTTATAAATAAGTAAAAAGAAATATCATGCTAGTTTCTTCCCGTTGTTTGGCACTAATATTGAATTTAAAAGGCTAGCTCGCTGTATTTTGAGATATTCATACACGTGCAGATAAGTCCGTGTAGTCGATAGTTCGTTTCGTACTCCATTCCGCTCGATATTTAGAGAACGCCTCGACCTGAAACCAAATTGATAAGATGGTTACTAGGGAGCATAGGAGGACGCCTTAACATTTTAGTGATAAATACCTTATAGGCATAATGTTTATGAAAGATGCAGCGAATACAAAATATGTGTGCTAATCCTGATTGCAACGAGGAAAATATGAAATCGCAAAACAGGCTTTACATGACTTTAGTCTGTCCATAAGAACTCGTATATTAGTCAAATTACTTACATTCATGTACAAGCGTTCGATTGATAAGGCTCTCGGCTCCCCGTCGGAACTTCTCAACAAACAAACAACTTGGCAGCGAGGTCTTCGATTGTCGAATATTGCTGAGATGTCGTATGGTGTACCATTCAATAATAGAAAAATATTTTATGACAAAAATCAGTCAGTCGATTTTTAATGCATATGGTGATGGAGCATTGCATTATTTTAATGACAATTGCAATGACACATTTATGTAAGATATTTGTATGGACCGTTTTTCTGGTTAAAACATACTTAGTTCATTAGAATCATGTATGCATATTACGTATTGTGCTGACAGAAATGTTTTATACTTTATGTTAAGTTTTGACGTTCAGAAATAAGGCAGTTAGTTTGTTGTCTTTTTGTAAATTGTTGTAAAAGTTAACATTTGTTATCTGATAGGTCTCTCATGTTAAATCATATCAGATCAGGCAATATGTAACTGCGAAATGCTATTGGTCAGTTTTTAAACATGTTTTTCCTTGCGGTAAGCAATTACACTCTGCGAAGTTCACTGTACAGACTATATTAATGGATACATAAATACATTGAGTTGGACAGGCTAATTGAAACTCCCTAATGAGTACAACTTTTATCGAAAGGTAACGTTTACAAGAAATGACGCATACAAGTTCTGTACTTTTTTGTCTGCCTTGTCATCTGTCATATTCGCAAGATAAGCGATGGCTCGTGCAATATGGTTCCGGTTATAGAACTAGTATTTTTCTGACCTTTATCACTGTTCGAAATGATTTTCAGATTCACTGACAGTTTGCTAGTACGGTCAACACCTACGAGTGAGTCAGTGTTGATTGGTGTCTAATTAGTGACAATTATTCGCCATATTTTTTCAGTCAACGAACGAAGCCATGTAATCCACGATCTTTTATAACATGGCTAAAATAAACGCCCTTCAACGTTAGTTATTGGTTATCGCTCAGATTTATTCGTTGGTGTTTTAAACAATATGCTGCGTTCAATAAACGCTGAAGCCCCCTTTGGCTTCCTTGTCGGTATTGATTAAGTGGTCAATTTGAATACGGCTTAGTCCACAATTAGGTGAATGTCAAGGTCGACATGAGGTCATCTGGTGTGGTTGTGTTGAAATCATTTATAGATAACATCCATGCAAATATCATAGCTTTGTATTAAGCATTATTGACGAAAACATATCATTCGCAAAATGACTTAAAGTGATATTAGACGCATCTAACAGTAAATAGGTGTCTATAGCAACCGTTGTTTATTTTTGGTGTTTTCACTTCATATACACTTATATTTGTTAATGCAGCATCAACATACTAAGACAATATCCTGGAAAGAGAAAAATAATGCATTTGAATATCAACCGTACTTTTGTTTTGACGTATTTTTGGTTAGTTCAAAATCTTGGACAAACCGCGAAAACATATGACAATTCTGAAATTATGAATACATTTACCTGCGTGTCTCTGTCAACCACATCTTCGGCCATACTTCTTCAAATATATATGTTATAAATGGGTGTCAGTAAAGTGACTTTATGAGAAAGACTCAAATCGTATCGCTTTCGTAAATACGCGGCAGTTCCGCTCGGCTAGTTAAGCTTACAGGACTGGGTTAGTCACGTAAAATATCGAATATAATATATATTTATATAAACAACTGGTGGCAAGATGAGTTGCAGAAAATTGATCAGTTACCACATTTTAACTAACTCTGTTGACCTGTTTATAATGTTCAGCTCAATTCAACAGTGAAAAATGCGTCTAATATCACTTAAACCTATTCATTTATAACAAGTCGGCGTACAACGTATTTGTAAAAATACGTCTAGTACTTTCCCATGCGTTGAAGGATATCGATATTACTTTTGATCGCCTATATAAGACGGTATGTCGCGCGCCAAATATCAGTTCAAGGTCAAGCTTTGAGGACATTACTACATTTATTTATTATATAAATAGCTGGGCGGTGTTTCGCATGAAAGATCCCGATGACAGTTTTCAATGTCAAGGTCACACTCAGAGGCAAAATTCTCAATACTGAAATGTATTGTCAAAGGCTTTTTTTCTGTACAACACAACCATGCCTTGAATAAATTTTAATAATGTATGCACCTATATGAGATAGTCACGCACAAAAACTACCTTGCAACATTCAAGGTCAAGGTTTACCTTTGAAGCCACCATAAATAATTTATTGTCAAAATGCTAACGGTCTGTTGCATAACTAATTTATATAGAGATAATATCGCACACAAGAACCTTAAGGGTTCCTATGGCCAAGGTCATACCTAGAGGTAAAAGTTCTACTTATGTAAGATTTGCTTCGAAATTTGGCGCATTTACTCTATAACTTTATAATGTAATTAGTTATTTGAAAATGACATTGCACATATTTAAAACTGTATCACGGTCTAAGAGCAAAAAGCACATCACTTAATTAAAGGTTATAGTTGAAAATAAAAAATAAATGAACAGCATTGATTTTCAATGCTTTGTGTACGTGGAAACGCGGTATATGAGGGTATTCATCACAGAGTGCTAGCTCTTGTTTAATTCTATATTTTTAATATTTTAAGACTATATCATATATTCAATATACGGTATTTTCATTAGGTATATCGTTCAATCGGTGACGCTTATTTGTACTACACGCACGGCGGAAAACATTATATCATCTGTCTGAGTAATTGTAACATACTTTCAGGTTGGTTGAAATCTTCTATAATTCATTACAAAATGTCTTGAATATGAGTATATATTCTAAGATAAATCTAGTGTCTTGAGAAGAAGTTTACATTTTTAGAGAGGTTTACATTCTTTAAGAGCCCTCTGACCTTACGTTTGTGGGCTACGTTCGTTTAGTAAGTATTTTTATATTGATTGTGGCATCAGTTCATAGTGAATCGTGACTAGATTAAAAAAAAAAGTTTAATGCATAGTTATCAGTGTTTTGTTATGTTTCTAATGCTTTGTAATTTACGCAACAACGGAACTTATATCGCAAACCTTTGCCTTAAGACACGCTTTTAAATGTATCTGTTTTCGTATGTTTTAGTTTTATTTTGATCTTTAGTTGCTATAAATAATATTTTTTAGGAGTGAGGTGTTAAACTTTTACGCAATTTGGTATGGAACTGCAGCGCGTTCAGCGCTTTGATTCCCCCAGGTCATACAAGATCTAATGTTCCCAAATCATGTTGAGGACATGGCGTGATCAGAGTTATCAGTTACACTCAATGTAGCACATTTTATCTCTTACATCCACGTCAGCTCAATCACTCTTCATTGTGTGTCTCATTCGATAAGCACGTAAGTTTGTGATGAAAAATGACTCGTGTCTTTTTTCGAAAAATTCCATATGTTTTTCATATTATAATATAAATGCGTGTACAATATCACCAACTTGAATAATGTTTTTGAATTCGTTTTATCATGTCTTAACGTCAGTCTTCCTTTTGCTTTTGAACCATGTTTTCTGTGATAAATGTGTGTACCTTTCAGAATGAGAGTTTTAACAACATTGGTGGCGATCTGGTTTATCTACATCTTCGAGCAAAATGGTAAAAAACGTTTATCGCATTTTAATATTTGATACAACTTTCTTAAATGCGAGTATACAATTAAATAATAAAATGTTTTATTCCACTTTTACAGCGAATTCGGTTGATTAAAGCCCCGTTGATTAAATTTCTGCTATAAACCACGGCACGAAATGACGCCATTTTTTCCGACAAAATGGCGTCATAAATCCAGTGAAATTATCCAGTTAAACTAATTTTGTATGAATAAAAACGTTTACTGAATAAAAAGTGGGATGAATAGAATAATAGGTTAGTGGGGATTATAGATCAGGTCTATCATGCTCGGCACGAACACGAAAAAGCACTCGCCAAGGCTCGTGATTTTTGTTTTCTAAGCCTCGCAAGATAAACCTGATCTATAATCAACACTTACCTATTATTCTCCATTTAATCAAACTATCATGACGCCATAATTGTGACTGCAAGATATGTGTTACGATGACGGATGTCATTGCTTAAACCTTCTCTTTGCACAGTTGAAGCGTTGACCTGTCTGAAGTGCGACTTCGTGGAGCAGCCTCGATACTGCAAGACGGTCATCTCATGTCCGGACGATGATGTAAATACTCAAAAGCGTCGTTTTTGTATTTTATGTGTAACCCCCTTCTCAAAGCGGGAGGGGTATTATAGGAAAGCCCTCTTCCGTCAGTCCGCCCGGCTGTCAGTCCTTCAGTCAGTTAGTATATCGGTAAAACTTCAGTGTCTACAACATATTTTCTGTACGCTTTGAAGGGTTTTTATAAAACTTGCCTAAAATGTTAATGTTATTATATCTCCATATCTCAAAATCCCCTATACCGATTGACGGCTTGTCATGAAAATTGTCCATTATACGAAAGTCAGTCAGACAATGTGCATACGGCATGAGCCAGTCACTCTGGAACAAGATGTATTTCGGAATGGAAGATAATAATTGTTAGCAGTTATGTTTGTATTTATATTCCCTATACAATTCTATGTATTTTAAATGTTTTTCATGAAACGTTACTCAAACATTTCGGGCATTGAGAAAAATTGCTGTACGCATGAGTCATGCCGTCATTCCGGCTTAAGATCAAGGTCAGACTTGCAGGTCACATATTCGAGCCCGAATGTTTGATTGCACTCCATATCTTCTACACTCTTTGTTTTATAAAACTTGGATAACATAATGAGGTTATTGAGGCGATTTACAAAAGTCACGAATCAATCACGCCGGCTCAAATTCCATGTCACATTTGAAGGTCAATAGATCGAGTCTCCATTTCATGTTAGCCCCATATCACAAAAACCAATTGATGCATTTTACTAATCAGTAAATGTCACTGAAGAGATATGCGGAAGGCATGAGCCGATCACGTTTGAAGATTAAACAATTTACGGCGAGCCGAACCTTACGTTTAGCCCAGAATGAATCACTATCACACACATGTTCATAAAACTAAACATAACGCACTTTTATATTAATTAAAAAAGAAAGAAAATAATTTAAATTTGATTGAATTGACTTTAAATTACGTTTGTAAGGTTTTATTTTTGTTTTAGTGTAGTTTAAAAAAAAGCTACTTTCGTTATTACTGTTTTGTTATCTCCACGCTTTTAAAAGCGTTGGGATATTGTAATGTTCCCCGCCGTCTGTCCGTCCGTCCTGGACACTATCTCCTCCTACACTATTAGCACTTGCACCTTGAAACTTACACACATGGCAGCAATGAGCATATGTGCGACGGTGAGCTATTTGGAATTTTGATCTGACCCCTCAAAAGTTAAAAGTATGGGTAAATAAATGGGTAAAATGGGTAAAAAAAAAAACTCATTTTACTAACAACATGCGACGCACATGATAATAACTTTTGACACAGGGGTCAGATCAAAATTCCAAACAGTGCACCGTCGCACATATGCTGATAGCTAGCATGTGTGTAAGTTTCAAGGTTCTAGTGTTAATAGTGTAGGAGGAGATAGTGGCCGATGGGGGTTGGGCCCAAAATTTAGTTTTAATAACTTCTACATTTATTCACCAATTGATTTGAAATTAATACTGAACATCTCTTATGACAACACGGTCTATCTCGACCATTGATGTCCACATTACCCACCCCAAGGCAATTGATAAAGGTAAATGCAGCTTGGTTCCCGTCCTCTTTCAAATGTTTCGAGAGGTCCACGGGTACTACTTCCCCGTACCCCTAAACAAAAAATATTACACAAAACTTTTCGTACCCCATTTTTGTTCGTACCCAATTTGTTTTCGTACCCAAATGTTTTTTCGTACCCAAATTTTTTTTCGTACCCAAATTTTTTAAGTAACCACATTTTTTTTTCGTACCAATTTCTTTTCGTTCCGAAATTGTTTTTCGTACCCAAATTTGTTCGTATCCACATTTGTTTCGTACCAAATTTTTTTTCGTTCCCAATTTTTTTTTCCTACCCAAATTTGTTTTCGTACCCAAATTTGTTCGTACCCATATTTTTTCGTAACCACATTTCTGTTCGTACCCAATTTTTTTTCGTACCCAATTTGTTTTCGTACCCCAATTTTTTTTCGTACCCAATTTTTTTTTCGTACCCAATTTATTTTTCGTACCCAATTTTTTTTCGTTCCCAATTTTTTTTTTGCACCCAATTTTTTTTCGTTCCCAAACTATTTTCGTATCCAAATTTGTTCGTAGACAAAAATCTACAAAAAAAATCGTACCCAAATTTTATTTTCGTATTTTTTTTTTTCGTACCCAAATTTGTTTTCGTACCCACCCAAAATTGCCTTTAAATATAACATCTATGCGGCGTGGGGATACGCGTCGGCATCTGCCGCGCCATTTCTAGTTTTATATACGGTGATACTTCGTCACGGCCTTAAGTTATTGTCAGTAACTACATAATGACAGATTCTTATGCGTAGATATTTTCATTTTGATACTAAAATGAATTACTATATTCTTTATAGAGATAATTTCAATACATATAGGCGGCGGGCATACTTGACATCATATTTATACATACGTGGCTTCAATAAGTTTTATATCATTCTGTATTGCTGTAAATACAGAAACGACTCATGCTTGTCCTGATATGTTTTTAACCCCCAGACTTGCATAAGTACGAAGTATGCAATATTTTAAACTATCATACACTGTTCATTGTTTGGATATTTACGGACAGATCATATTTGTGTTAAAACAGACCTTTATTATTATTATTATTATTAATTATTTATGCCTTTAAAACTTTTTACGTGTCAGATATTTTCTAAAATTCCACTTTTATGTCATTTGTTGTAAATGTATAAATTGAAACCAAGGTGAGATAACGTGAACACATTCAACATGTTCGACGGATTTTTATTTACCTATTGACTGACCTTTATATTAATTAAGTTTTTTTTTTACTATAATGCGCAATTTATCGATTTAATTAAAAGGCCTTTTGAAGAAGGTCAGATTACTATAGCACTACAACATGTGTAGAATTATAATGTGAATCAAGTAGTATGAACCCAATTTTGGAATATAATTTTACACGTTTCTTTGACAAGCAACGAATTTCTGATTCCAACATGAAATATTCAATATAGAATATTCTAAAAGCTGTCGCGAAAACTTAATACTAGTTTACCAATGGCAACTCGCTATGATTGAATTCATATCGAAATATCCAACGGAAAAACTAATTAAAACATAGTTTCCGTATTTTATTTTCAGTTGTGCTTTGTTGAGAGACAGACAAATGCTTTTGGTGAAACAGGCTACAATCTTGGATGTCTCGCAAAACGTGTATGTGTGAATACATGTTTAATAAATATTGAAAAAACAATAACTTATATGTTTCCCACTCGAGTCTATCATTATTCGTTGTTTTGTTGTTTTCCGGGATTTAATAAAAACATTAATGTTAAGTTTATTTTATACGTAGAGGGTTTTGAAATATTTATAAAGACATTGAAAGGAATAATGTAAGTGTGATGATACATAATACAAGTTTTGAATTTTGATAACAGTCGTGCAGCAATTCAACCATCAGTTCGAGTCATTGTACCCAGTGTTGTGACAAGGATCTGTGTAACCACGCTGGATGTGGTGAAGAAGGTAAGTGTTGGGTTCCAAACGGCTGTGCTCGCAATAAATAAATACAATTTTATAATGCTAGATGTAAAGCAATATTGCATGTCAACTTCGTACACCTAGAACTTAAAAAATGAATTAAAATGGTATACATTATACAAAGGTTCAATAGGTCAAATACTACTGCAAACGTATAACAATCGGCATCGATGACGGCGTCAAGAGAACTACTCTAAAAACCATGTTATGACCAAAAACGAAATACACATCATAGCTGTATACAATATAAAATCAATGAAACAAATCACAAGTTTCTTCATTTGTTTTATTCAGGTTATCCTGCTCAACGTGGACCCGTGTGTTATAGCTGTGATAATCCGTCACGTGAAGGTCGTTGTCATAGTATTGACGTTTGTCGGGAAGGAGAGGTATGTCCGAAAATCAAAGGAACAATATGGGACCATCGATTCATCTATTTTCTTTACATTCGTTCGTTTTTTAGAGCTTGCGGTGGTAGCATTCTCATTTCATTTGAAGTGAGGTCAGATACAACTAATTTAGCAACAAATACTACATTTCGACATGGTATGAACTACCCATGAATAATTATTCGAAGTTATAGGTGAAAGAGGTGTTGTTTGTTTCTTGATTGTTTGAAACTTGGCTTGTATTCGCTCTATCTTACCGTCACAAATGTTAACCTCTATGAAGAATTATGAAAGTAACCATTCCGATTGGATTAATTTTCAGGGGGCTATTTCCCTCTAGATAAAAATATAATATTATGTAAATAATTTTCGTTTTCTTGCGAGATCGCATTAACAAATGACCCGAATTTTATTAATGTTTAAATGATGTAGCAATTGAGAATAATATTTTTATATCTCATTCTCATCCATATGTGTATATTGTTGATTTTCAGTACTGTTATTTATGTAAAGTTTATTATATTATGGTGTTACTCTTACGTTTACAAAAACAGTTTGCATTATATACATGTACATACATCAATTAGCATAACGTTTAACATGCTTTTTAATTCTGGTAAATGCTTGCTTTAAATAAATGTTTATTTATATAATGTTAATATACATAAAAGTAGCAAAGTAGTATTTAATGTTTTCTGGTTCACAAGTTCAAACGCAATGACACCGTGACTCACATACCGAAAGTTGTTTTAAATAGATGATGCTTCACATACGGATTGCTTTAAAAACATTCCGTCATAAGCACATTCCATTGCACTTTCTCTGCAATACATAATGAATAAATGACAATATAAACCAAGTCAAAATACATACATTTGAATGGCCGTTCATGGAAATCAAGTTTTTCTAGATATGTATGCCTCTTATTCCGTTGTGCGAATGGCTTCGTGTAAGTACAATATACACATCACAAGTTTTATGTATCATAAATAATTGTGTTTCTTTGTTCACTCTTTCTTAACACAAACATAAATTTTACATAGGTGTGCAGTCTTAATGGTGAGGACACGTTTGGAACAGTATTGTATACATCCGGTTGCATGCCAAAAGATGTACGTATTTTAGTCAATGTATTTATTCATTTATTAATTTATTTGCTTAATTATGTTTTCGTTCTGTAATTAACTAATGCAACACAATGTAACTGTTTATTCATTATTGTCAATGCCGATATTATTTTTTAAATGATGCTATAAAAACATGCATGTTATGTATATATATATACATGGAAAAACAAGATTGTGACAATGATCATTTTACTCTGATATCCCTGAAATATTTCAGCACTGTGTCTCCCACCCTGGTGGCGTCCTTATTGGTAGACGCAGCCAAGTGACAGCCACACTAACAAGGTCACATGGTCTGCATGACTGTTTCAACTGCTGTGATTCTGACCTGTGTAACACAAATTGTCAAACTAAAGGTACTTTATATGTTTAGATCACTTGAGAAAGAATTGCTCACGGTGAGATATTGTGATGGGTTAGTGTCAGGCATCCGTTGTCGTGTATCGTTTGTCGTGCGTCTTGTGGTTTCCATCGTCAACAATTTGCTTCAAAAGAATTTCATCCTATACAGCTTGGTATATTTTGACGAATCTTCACATCTTCACATGAATTATCCTTTGATTGTTCAAATGGTACAGGTCGGACTTTTTATGTAGGTCATCAGAGCTAACAATATATTTAGAAAATAAGATAATTAAGAAATTTCCTAAAATGCAAGGCTCACTGGTTTATTTTGTTTAATTAAATATATGTAAAATCATATAGATGTCCTCTTCAACGTTTGTTCAACTTAGACACAATGCAGTATTATGTACAATATTCTATAAATAGTAACGTAGCAACATTACATTTGTAATTTTAAATAAAGGTTGAAGGGTCATTACTACAGTTTTTGTCGTAGGGGTGATCGTATTCATTGAAGGTATTCGAATACTTACCGCAAATATTATGAACACAACAGTAAGCTCTGAACTCCAAAATATACACTCCATTCCATTCCAAGTGTCGTGCACACCATCACTCCGCAACTCACTGACGCAACGATAAATGCGAACTGTACACCAAATAATTTGTTAATAACAGTTATTGTTTTAAGTGTTCTGGCCTTACCACGCCATAACATGGCTGTGTCACAGACACATGTCAAAGTAACATTCAATGTTATTCTATGGATTTTGTAAAGTATTCAATATACTATTTTGTGGCAAATCTACTTTCCACAAATTGGGATCAATATGTAAATCGTAAGATTATTTAACATATGTCAATTTTATGTACACATGGTTTCTAGTGAGGGAAATCCAGTCATTTTTATTTCGAATTTTTCAATGATTCGTCCAGCCCATTGCAATTAGTCATAACTATTGCAATGTTCAATGTTAGTGAAGATAATACTTAATGGATTTAAAATGAATATACTTGTTTGTTTCTTGCTTATGTACTAGAATATGCAATCTACGTACATGGCGAATCACCTTACAGACATACACCGCATTTCTGTTAAATATAAGTTTTTGTTTTAAGTGGACGGTCAATGGGGTTCATGGATTGCATGGTCCTTGTGTACCTCTCACTGTAACCAGACACGGACTCGAGCATGCGACAATCCAGCACCGCTACATGGCGGAATGGATTGCCCTGGCATAACTACGCAAACAAAAGGCTGTTTCACAGACCAATGTCTAGGTAAAATCTTCTTTAATATAAATGGTTGCTGCAAAATGTACATTGGCTTGTCAAGTGTGTGATTTGCATTATGCGTATCAATTACTCTATGTTTATTTGTATGCCCCCCTTCGAAGAAGAGGGGGTATATTGCTTTGCACATGTCGGTCGGTCTGTCGCTCTGTCGGTCTGTCGGTCGGTCCGTCNCCACACTAACAAGGTCACATGGTCTGCATGACTGTTTCAACTGCTGTGATTCTGACCTGTGTAACACAAATTGTCAAACTAAAGGTAAATTGTGATGGGTTAGTGTCAGGCATCCGTTGTCGTGTATCGTTTGTCGTGCGTCTTGTGGTTTCCATCGTCAACAATTTGCTTCAAAAGAATTTCATCCTATACAGCTTGGTATATTTTGACGAATCTTCACATGAATTATCCTTTGATTGTTCAAATGGTACAGGTCGGACTTTTTATGTAGGTCATCAGAGCTAACAATAGATTTAGAAAATAAGATAATTAAGAAATTTCCTAAAATGCAAGGCTCACTGGTTTATTTTGCTTAATTAAATATATGTTAAATCATATAGATGTCATCTTCAACGTTTGTTCAACTTAGACACAATGCAGTATTCTGTACAATATTAAATAAATAGTAACGTAGCACACCATCACTCCGCAACTTACTGACGCAACGATACATGCGAACTGTACACCAAACAATTTGTTAGTAACAGTTATTGTTTTAAGTGTTCTGGCCTTACCACGCCAAAACATGTCAAAGTACCATTCAGTGTTATTCTATGGATTGGGTAAAGTATTCAATATACTATTTTGTGGTAAATCTACTTTCCACAAATTGGGATCAATTTGTAAATTGAAAGATTATTTAACATATGTCAATTTTATGTACACAAATGGTTTCTGGTGAGGGAAATCCAGTCATTTTTATTTCGAATTTGTCAATGATTCGTCCAGCCCATTGCAATTATTAATAACTATTGCATTGTTCAATGTTAGTGAAGATAATACTTAATGGATTTAAAATGAATATACTTGTTTGTTTCTTTGCGGCTTATGTACTAGAATATGCAATCTGCGTACATAGCGAATCACCTTACAGACATACACCGCATTATTGTTAAATATAAGTTTTTGTTTTAAGTGGACGGACAATGGGGTTCATGGATTGCATGGTCCTTGTGTACCTCTCACTGTAACCAGACACGGACTCGAGCATGCGACAATCCAGCACCGCTACATGGCGGAATGGATTGCCCTGGCATAACTACGCAAACAAAAGGCTGTTTCACAGACCAATGTCTAGGTAAAATCTTCTTTAATATAAATTGTTGCTGCAAAATGTACATTGGCTTGTCAAGTGTGTGATTTTGCATTATGCGTATCAATTACTCTATGTTTATTTTTATTGTTTGATATGTCGGTGTACGCCATTCTTAAGCTTGTCTGTGAAACAGGGGACGGTAAATGGGGTTCAAAAACTTGAGGTTTTACCTAGCACCTCAACATGACGGGGGAGAAATACCTTGTGGATATAACAGAGAAGTTAACTATACTTATCTTTCAAGTGGACGGACACTGGAGTTCATGGACTTCATGGTCCGTTTGTACATCTCACTGTAACCAGACACGAACTCGAGCCTGCGACAACCCAGCACCGCTACATGGCGGGAAAGATTGCCCCGGTCTCACTTCTTCGCAAACACAAGGCTGTTACACAGACCAATGTCAAAGTAATATTTACTATTATAATATAAATGGTGTAAATTCATTAAATCAAGTTTATGTAAGGAATACATATACATTCAATAAACTTCTGAACACTATCGAAAACACAATTACTTGATAGTTTAAGTTGGTTTAAAATATACAGCAAACAAGCAATCGATGATATTAATTTAGACTTGTTCAACACTATTTCCATTTCAATTATAAATATCAATAATTATTTGCACTATTTAGTGAAAGCGATGACAAAATATTATGGAGTCTGGCTAAAAAAAAATATAATTTCCATTGTTCTTAATTTGTTAATACATGAGGGATTCTGGCATATATAAGTTACTGTTTTAAGTGGACGGACAATGGGGTTCATGGACTACATGGTCCCTTTGTACCTCTCACTGTAACCAGACACGGACTCGAGCGTGCGACAACCCAGCACCGCTACATGGCGGGAGAGATTGTCCTGGTCATACGACGCAAACACAAGGCTGTAACACAGACCAATGTCAACGTAATCTTTTACATGATATATTTAGTTTGTATTAATCAGTGAACTTGACTGATGTCAAGGTATTCATGTAATATTACAATCATGGCTCTGGTAAATAAGAGGTCCAATGTTTTAACGATAAGTCAAGATCACTATATTTTGATAACCAGTTAAACAATATGATCAATTGATATATGTTTCGATAGCTCTGTTTTATACGAACGAAATAGATGCTTAACACAATGCTTACAAAATATTAAGAACGTGTTTGATACTTGTTTTGCTCTTTGCTCAGTGAACGATTGCTCAGAGGTACTAAGCAGTGGTGCTTCTCTTCCAAGTGGAGTCTACACCATCACCACACCACTCACTCACACCAAGATCCAGGTGTACTGTGACATGGAAACGGCCGGGGGAGGATGGACGGTATTATTAGTTTAATTATAAATACAATATCACCACAACACTCACTCACACCAAGATAAAGGTGTACTGAAATATTGAGTCGGATACAAAAAGCTATTCAGCTTATACATCTAAGCGGGCGCCAACACGAAATGATTACAAATAAATGTATTTCGTATGCAAACATATGTGTCTTAAACAATCCAGAACACCAACACGCTGTCACGAAAGAAGGACGCGTTTTTTAGCTCGACTATTATATATGAAATATATATAATGGAGCTATCCTACTCACCCCGGCGTCGGCGTGAGCGTGAGCGTTGGAATGTTAAAGTTTGCGTACCCCCTCAAATATTGTCTATGTCCCTTGACATATTGCTTTTATATTTTGCTTACTTCTTAACCAACATGATCCCAATCTATAAACAAGAGTAGACAACTGTAACACGCATTTTGTAAGAATGATGGCCCTTTTTCTACTTAGAATATGCATATTATTGATAAATCTTTACCAACATGACCCCAATTTATAAACAAGAGCAGACAGCTGTATCAAGCATTTTGTAAGAATTAAGGTCCCATTTTATACTTGAAAATTGAATCTTTGGTTAAGTTTTGTGTTTAGGTCCATTTTATTCCTAAAGTATCAAAGCTATTGCTTTCATACTTGCAACACTTACTGGCTATAATGTGGGGACTATGCAGGCAAAGTTATGTAACTCCTACGGGAATTTTATGAGAGTTATGGCCACTTTTATATTTAGAAAATTAAAAATTTGGTTAAGTTTTGTGTTTTGGTCCACTTTACTCCTAAACTATCATAGCTATTGCTTTCAGAATTGGAACACTCGCTAACTATCATAAGGGGACTGTACAGGGAAAGTTGCATAACTCTGGTTGGAAATATTGCCCTTTGTTGAAATAGTAACTTTGAATATTTTTGATATTTTTTTTGTTTAGATCCACTTTACTTCTAAAGTATAAAAGCTATTGCTTTCAAACTTCAAATACTTTCTTATTATCATGAGGTTATTGTACCTGGCAAGTTGAATTTGAAATTGACCTTTGAATTACATTGACTCTCAAGGTCAAATTATTAAATTTTGCTAAAATTAACTTCTTTATTTCTGATCAGATTTGATACATACTTTGACAAAACAACACTTACCTGACATACCACAATGGACTCCACCCAAACCATCACCCACACCCAGCCCAGAATCCCCCAAAAATAAATGACCACAACCCACATTTTACCCCCTCTCAACCCCAACCCCACCACAAACCCCACATAAAAAGATNCACCACCACCACCACCCACCACCACCACCACCACCATTCACAGAAACAAAAAACGTATTCACACAATGGCTGCCACTACAACTGACAGCCCAAATGGGGGGCATGCATGTTTTACAAACAGCCCTTGTTATTGTTTGATATGTCGGTGTACGCCATTCTAAAGCTTGTCTGTGAAACAGGGGACGGAAAATGGGGTTCAAAAACTTGAGGTTTTACCTAGCACCTCAACATGACGGGGGAGAAATACCTTGTGGATATTACAGAGAAGTTAACTATATTTATCTTTCAAGTGGATGGACACTGGAGTTCATGGACTTCATGGTCCGTTTGTACATCTCACTGTAACCAGACACGAACTCGAGCCTGCGACAACCCAGCACCGTTACATGGCGGGAAAGATTGCCCCGGTCTCACTTCTTCGCAAACACAAGGCTGTTACACAGACCAATGTCAAAGTAATATTTACTATTATAATATAAATGGTGTAAATTCATTAAATCAAGTTTATGTAAGGAATACATATACATTCAATAAACTTCTGAACACTATCGAAAACACAATTACTTGATAGTTTAAGTTGGTTTAAAATATACAGCAAACAAGCAATCGATGATATTAATTTAGACTTGTTCAACACTATTTCCATTTCAATTATAAATATCAATAATTATTTGCACTATTTAGTGAAAGCGATGACAAAATATTATGGAGTCTGGCTAAAAAAAAATATAATTTCCATTGTTCTTAATTTGTTAATACATGAGGGATTCTGGCATATATAAGTTACTGTTTTAAGTGGACGGACAATGGGGTTCATGGACTACATGGTCCCTTTGTACCTCTCACTGTAACCAGACACGGACTCGAGCGTGCGACAACCCAGCACCGCTACATGGCGGGAGAGATTGTCCTGGTCATACGACGCAAACACAAGGCTGTAACACAGACCAATGTCAACGTAATCTTTTACATGATATATTTAGTTTGTATTAATCAGTGAACTTGACTGATGTCAAGGTATTCATGTAATATTACAATCATGGCTCTGGTAAATAAGAGGTCCAATGTTTTAACGATAAGTCAAGATCACTATATTTTGATAACCAGTTAAACAATATGATCAATTGATATATGTTTCGATAGCTCTGTTTTATACGAACGAAATAGATGCTTAACACAATGCTTACAAAATATTAAGAACGTGTTTGATACTTGTTTTGCTCTTTGCTCAGTGAACGATTGCTCAGAGGTACTAAGCAGTGGTGCTTCTCTTCCAAGTGGAGTCTACACCATCACCACACCACTCACTCACACCAAGATCCAGGTGTACTGTGACATGGAAACGGCCGGGGGAGGATGGACGGTATTATTAGTTTAATTATAAATACAATATCACCACAACACTCACTCACACCAAGATAAAGGTGTACTGAAATATTGAGTCGGATACAAAAAGCTATTCAGCTTATACAGCTAAGCGGGCGCCAACACGAAATGATTACAAATAAATGTATTTCGTATGCAAACATATGTGTCTTAAACAATCCAGAACACCAACACGCTGTCACGAAAGAAGGACGCGTTTTTTAGCTCGACTATTATATATGAAATATATATAATGGAGCTATCCTACTCACCCCGGCGTCGGCGTGAGCGTGAGCGTTGGAATGTTAAAGTTTGCGTACCCCCTCAAATATTGTCTATGTCCCTTGACATATTGCTTTTATATTTTGCTTACTTCTTAACCAACATGATCCCAATCTATAAACAAGAGTAGACAACTGTAACACGCATTTTGTAAGAATGATGGCCCTTTNTATGATGGCTTACGTTATACTGTCAAGCACTTTGATTAGTCGAGCGCGCTGTCTTCTGACAGCTCTTGTTAATTAGTATCTGTACTCTCATTTGACTCTCTGTTGTGTTGTCGTTTAGGGGCTTGTCTAACCCCGCAGCACGACAAATTCATCTCAAAGTAGCCGGGGATATTTGAAATATCTAAATATACACTTGCTCGAGTATTTCGTTTAATATATTAATACTAAATGTTTAATCAGTGACAAGTAATAAATTGTTACATGAAAGTATACACATATTTGTTTAAATTGTGTAAATTTCAGCGTGTAGCTTTGTAGATCTTCAATTAAGGGTTAACACATAAATGTGAACAGATAACATTACGAATGAAAACGCGTTTTGGGACAGAAAACCAAATCGACAGTGTCCATGTGTTCTCTCTTCAAATTATTATCCTTGTGTCAAAAATGTTCATGCCCCAGACGTCACATTATTTATATAGAATTATATTTCAAAATAACTAACACGTCTTATATGAAATAATAAGGCTCAGAGATGCGATATGAGTTTTCCAACATCAGATAGTGATCCCGTAAAAGTTTGTTCAAATCATCCCTGCGGTCACAACTGGTCACGCCTCTGAAAAATAAAAGCCCTGGTGCTGAACCATTACATATGTTACATTGTTTAGATGTTTCTTTATTTATTTTGTTCATTTTGTAATCATTTCAGGTTTCAAAATTGGTTACGCCCTAAAAGAAAAATTGTAGAAGGTTACATATAGACTGTTTTATGTTTTTAACTTTCAAAATCTCTTCTGAAACCACAAGTGATCGATATTTGTATATTGAGTATGCACAATCAGACAGTGTTCCACTAGAAATTATTTTATTATTTTGCAAATCCGTGTTATTATTTAATATAATTATACTTATAATATATATATTTTTTTTTAAATAATATTGAATACAATTTTAACAGACTTTTAATCATATAACATAGCAAAAATATTTAGATCGACGTTATAACGTGGTGTTTAATGGCGAAAGGGATATGACCGTGCCCGGAACCCAAAGTTTTATTCATTGGTGTTTGTTTATGTCTTGTGTACATTGTATTTAATGTCCTTTGTCTTGGTCTTAATGTATGGCATTTGGTCAGATGTCTCAAAATAAGTACGTTTTAGTAATAATATTTATAACGGTGGATGCAAATAGAGTTTTACTTATTTTACATAAGACTGGAATCATGGCCCTTTCAGTAAATGACGGAGTGTGCGGTAGTAAATATTGCATCTGTAGAACCCATCGTATGTACGTACGAACGTCCATAAGATTGTGTTTGAACTCCTCTTTTTACTACGTGGTGAATCAATTTTGTATAGATGGACGACCTTAATTTGTAAATGCCCGTAAAGTAAGGAATTTCGGCAGTAACGAGTTTTGGCAAAAGTAATACTTTAGTGTGTACATGATCGTAAAGCAAGGAATTTAGGTTGCGATTAGTTTTGGCAGAATTAGGACCCTGTTTGTTTTTTCAACTCTAGAGTATATATTCCAAACATTTCGTGTTTTGAAATACCACTTTAACTGCTATGTGGATCTTGCTAAAACGTTAATAGTTGTATGCCTCAATACACTTGGAGACTTTTCTAACGCATCACTTTTCAAACTTGAATATCTTATTTATGAGTTAAGATTTTCATTTAAAATTGTACATATGATCATCTGACATAATTATGAGCAAACTCACGATACAATCATTCATCCGTGACGATCGGACGCTTAAGCACGTGGGGTATATAAGGTTTAATCTTTTTGCAATTTTTTATTAACTGTATGCTAGGATTATAAAAATATTGTAGTTATTTGTAAACTAACAATAATTCAATTTAAAATGGTTAAAGGTAACACTTTCTGTTATTCCGGTAAGACGGACATAAACATGGGCATTATACTATGTAAAACTATTCGAAGAATTAACAATCAATAATAATAATTATATGAATATAGAATTTTGGAAAAAACGATACATATTTACATGAACATACACAAACTTATTCCGGCATTATGCGATAATCTAGTGGGTATCCATAGCAGTCTGCTTTATGCATTTTACTTTTTGGTTCGGCTATATGGTCTTCATTTCACGTGTTTTGTCTGTTTTAGGTTTTTCAAAAGCGGTTTGATGGCAGCGAGGATTTTTATCGGAACTTCAGGGACTATGAAAACGGCTTTGGGTCTGTTCAAGCAGAACACTGGCTGGGTAATAGTTTATGTCACTATTATTGAATTAATTGGCAGGTTATACAAAATGTTTCTTAAAGTTTTTCATAAACAATGCTTTAGTATGTTCGCAAATTCATGTTTTGCTGAAAACTTTTTAATGATAGTTCTACATGTTTGCTTTTTTCGAAAGCTTGTCTTTAATAACATGTTGTGATGTTTACGCAGGGAAAAGATTTTGAACGTTTTGATTTGTTTTTATCCTGATTTCTTTTCTGTTTTATTTTCATTATCGATTTTTTTTATTTGTATATATACTATACAATATAGAATAGAAAAACGTCTTACACAATCTGATAAACATTGAACTTAAGGGCCATGATGGCCGGAAACCTAGTTTTTAATCCCACTTAATCAAGATTCGAACTTGACCAAGATACAGTGGTTACACACTAAAAGTCAAAATCGCACACCGCACGACTTACAGTTATTGACGCAGATCAAACCATAGCTCAAATTGATCACTGCCTGATCAGGTGTGCTAAAAGCGTGTAATATATACAGTAATTTTCATTCGACGTGACATATGACACATATTTCAACAAATAATCATGCAAATCGAAAAATTCAAAATCTTATTTATTTCAGGTACTGATTGGCACTTGAAATAATACGGGATAAAAGAAAGTTAATCTTTAGGTCAAAGAAAAATAATTATACCCTAATATATACAACATGGAAATATATCACACAATATCAGGGGGAAACGTTTTAACAAGTATTATGCATACGATTGAACCTGCAACCTCATAAAGACATTTCTGAAAATATATTAGACGAAATTTGCTAGATATACCTAGCCATATTTATGTTACTATGTGGCAACAATTGACAACAATTGACAATCATTAATGTTAAATGTTGCTAGAATTCAACGTTGAGTTTAGAGAAGGCAGGTTAAGTCATTGAATACGACGAACAACGGACAACCTACAATCGACGACTGACTTACCAAAATAGCTCTCCTTTAAACAAGTTTGACAAGGACATTATTAAAACAATGTTTGTTGATTTGTATGAAACTTTAAAAATACAATGTTCACTAAGTATCACCCATTATTCATACTTATAATATGAGTGAGATTGAAGTGTTTTAAATTCCAGGTCTAAAATACATTTACGAGATAATAGCACGTGGTTCTTATCAACTCCGAGTGGAATTTGTACGTTCGGATGGAAGCAAAGGATACGATCTGTATGGCAACTTTAGTCTGCAACCCGGAACTGATTACACTCTGAACATTGGGTCGCGTTTACAGTCAAATGGTGGTAAGATATTGGTCGGTTTATTTTTTCTGCGTAGTTTACTAAGGAAACTTTTGACCTTCTTAAAATCCAACAACATGTCTCGCAAAAAAAGTCAAACCTCAACATTGAATCATCAACCATAAAATGGTATACTTTAGGAAATACTCACGCCGGGTATGCGGATACTTTGATGACGGATTGCACTTCGATAACAGAGAACAGTAAACGCCTCGCGCGAGTTCCTCAGTATTTTTAAAAGTTTTATCCTAAAGATTAGTTTTTAAGACAAGACACATGGTCGAGTTGATAAACGGTGTATTCTTTTGTATTGGGAAGACACAATTTAACGGAAGAATGGTACATTTTTGCCCCAAAAATAGAAAATTCGATGGGAAAACAGCATAAAATGAATGAACAGTAAACATTTGAACAAAATAAAACTACTTAGAAATATTGCAAGTAATTGTTTGCTATTCCAGCATGTAGAGTAATCACTGTGC
>VMBQ01007972.1:1159-17279 GCA_007657795.1 Dreissena rostriformis
GCATGATTTCGTTCAGCCCGAATACCAGTATTAATGGGGAAAATCATTATCACTTGAAGGTTTCGTTACCAGATCTGCGTCCTGGCCGGTGTTTGCGTTCATGTTTCGCTATGACAGACGCTAGTTGTATAAGCGTGTGTATTATGTTTAATGTAAATCACGGTGGAGGATGTATTATTAGTTTAAAAAAAATATACTAAGTATTAAAAGATCATTGATAATTTGCGATGCAAACATAAGACATCGACAAGATTGACTTTGTCTTAAAGCCGTAAATACGATAGCGCATGCGTCAATACTGCAGCGAATCAGAAGCGAGCGCGCTGTACACCGTTCTTAAGTAGGTCAATCCGTTTTCGAGAGTGAGCCGTTCATATAAATAGAAGTTGAAACGCGCTGCCCACATTCATTCTATTCTTCACGAATTAGAAATCATGCCGACCAAGGGTGTTGCAAGCAAGGGCTCTAAGAAGGCCGCCACCAAGGCGAAGACCGCCCGCTCCACTGACAAGAAGAAGCGCAGGAGGAGGAGGGAATCATACGCCATCTACATCTACAAAGTCCTCAAGCAGGTGCACCCCGACACCGGAGTGTCCAGCAAGGCCATGTCCATCATGAACAGCTTTGTCAACGACATCTTCGAGCGCATCGCTGCCGAGGCTTCCCGCCTTGCCCACTACAACAAGCGATCCACCATCACAAGCAGAGAGATCCAGACCGCTGTGCGTCTCCTGCTGCCTGGTGAGCTCGCCAAGCACGCCGTGTCCGAGGGCACAAAGGCTGTCACCAAGTACACCAGCAGCAAGTAAACGAACTTCTGTGGTGCTTCAAAACAAACGGCCCTTTTTAGGGCCACCCCACTTTCTTACGAAAGAGTTGTCTAATTGTCACATGTGTACATGTATTAGGTTGCGTTGTATTAGTCCCCCCATAATAAAACAATCAATGATAAGCACGGGTATCTTACAGATAGATAGATTTATTTCGGACAAAGCATACATACACACAATGCATTAAAACAACATGTACATAAAACAATATGAAGTAAAAAACAATCATAATTGAAAAGTACATGCATTGAATGCACTATGGCATGCAAACTAACGCCAAGGATTACACAAAAAAGAGCAATATCCCTTATTTCCATTGTGGTCCTTGTTGTTGGTGGCACGACATAGAGAGGCACTAGTAATACATGAATAATAAATACTATCTTAATAATAATAAATACATTATTATGTCTACGCCCATTTGCTCGTCCTTAGCAACGCAGAAAATGACGTCGTCATTCTGATTTTTGATATGAATTAATGAATGGAAATAGGGTCGCCAGACCACATAATAAAATGAGAAATAAAATAATACTATAGTTTAATCATCGAACAAAACAGCACTTGCATTCCGATAAGCTTATGGTTTTCGTCTGTATTAAATGCTCTAATATTATGAGTGTAACTATCTTCATTCGGGATTTATATATGTTCACTGAGTCACTTAATATTAAGGCTTTATTATTTAACTAAGTGTAGCCTCTAAGACGCCCTCTTGTTGGTCACCCAAACCCATATACCTTTCACTATCCTATGGGTCTTCTCTACCAAACTTACACTGTGGTCTACCACTACTGTATTACATGGCCCTTCAATTTTGCCGCTATAATGCTACTACAGATGCATGCAAATCTGCCCGAAGCATTCTACAATGCGAACCTATGCACACCTCTCTTGCAGTTATTTTTCAGTCAGCTACTTCATGCTCATTTCTTTTATTCAGTTCTCTCTCAGAGAAGTCATCTGCTAAGCTGTACACCCGGTAATATGACATTTACAATCCATGCTCCAAAAGCAAATGAATATCGAATATCAGCGAACAAAAAACCTTTACCTATGCTTGTCTTTTAAGTTATGCTAGTTCATTTCCCCCAAATACGTCGTCTTAAAACAAGACACTCAACACATATCTCACAGAGCCTTCCAAAAACATGTACTTACATCATCTCAAGTGAAATATCACAAAAGTATTCTTCTTGTCAACCGCTCTTGACCACACTATCACGCGTTTGGAATTCCATGTTCAAACACTATTTGAACGTGTTATGCTTCGATTTCTTATCAAGAATCGTGTGTTAATTCCAAGGTTGTACGTAGATATATGCCCTTTTTAATGCAACGTATTGCGGTGTTAAGTAAATCGACGCCTAACAAAGTGAGTTGCCATACACATGTATTACCCATTACTTATACTCGTTACAGTAACGTACAGACATCGAAGAGAAACGTCTATAATACACAAGCATCGTAATTGTTTTGTTTGTCCACAGGGATAACCGTCGACCTTCATCTATTGGCAATAAATGAAGTGAGCGAAACCAGTCAAACGTTGAAGACTACTGCATTCTTAAAACTGACTTGGGACGACGCATTTCTAGTATGGGACTCGACTGACGCCGCCTTTCCTGACGTAGAGACAGCATTCTGGCCACAGGTGAATATCGAACCATAATTTGTGTTTCTGAAAATCTTTTTGAATACATTTATCAAATTATTCAGCAGCAACATATGGACCCACGCGGTGTAACCTTTTGAAATGATTTCTGCTTGAACATGTATTAAATAGAAAAGCTGTATTTAATAGAACTTTATATTATAACTAGAGTTATTATACCGGTGCACTGCACTTCAGTTTAAAATTATTAATGTATGCATTCATATTGAGCTTAGTCCCTTTTGATTTTCTTAGACATTTTTTTATAAGGAAAATCTACAAAGTGGAACGTTATATTCATTGAGCATTGTATTGAACCTCCTATCCGTCTATCATTATAAGAAGTTTGCAGTGTGTATATATACAATTTGGTTAGGACGCATGACAAATGGCCATACTCATAAATTTACCGTTGAGAAAACGTATATATTATACACCTGGAGTTAATATTTTTGCACTGCAATCCGTCTAACGTCAATTGACCGATCGACGTTTCGATTGACATTTTGTTTAGACATAATGAATACATTGACTTCATTATTTAACGGAGATGTTCTGCAAAACATTCGTTAACTGTACATGGCGGTTTTCGTCATGCTTGAAGCTGGTAAATATCTAAAGGTTTAAATCTTATGAGCCGGACACACGCACCATATGATGGACTCAAGGCCGTATGGACCGAATCTGTTACTGTACTCGCATTTACAACTTGTAACATGAAACATGAGCTTGCCACAGACATGTCTTGAAATCCCGACACTTTTACGCTTATCCATAAGTTATATATATCGTAAACTATGGTGCGCGATTTATGTGAACACATTTCTTTCCTCCCTTATCAATTAACGTTTTACAGTCAGTTTAAGAAGGATTGTATGGAAAACACATCCAACATATTAATGGCGTCACGAGCCATAACCCGACATTACGCTATACATATATTTAGATATGCATTAACGCCTGTGGTTTAATGATACAACGCTGGATGGCTGAGCGAGTGGAATGTCCTGACTGAATCTCACGTGCCAGGGTGCGGATCAACGGGGTTTTCAGGGGTTCACACACGGACTGGACAGAATGTAAACACACCGATCAGAACTGTATTTTTTTCAAATATCTCAAGTTATTTAAATACATATGCAAAAATCTTTAGTGCATAAAAAACAGTTTTGCTTGCAGTTTGTGCCGATATCTTAAGATTTAAAAATATGTAATTGAAAACGTTTGAAATTGGTGACAAAATGTTGACAGGTTGAGAAAAAAAACGTGTGCGTGAATGCTGTACACATCGAATTTTTGCCCAGGAACACAGGTTTATAAGATTAAGTAATTCTTACGTATTTCATATTGCCATAAGCAGCATAAAAACTGTCTTTTATGCACTAGTTGACATTCTTAAGAAAAAATGTTTGAAAGAGTAATTCGAAGAAAAAACAAACTTACCGGTGTGTTTACATCCATAAACGTTCAATTGTGAACCACACAAAGTCACGTGATCCTGCACCCTGGAGCAGCTTCTGCTGCTATTTAATTGCTTCCTTCTGCAGTATTTGCAACAATATGTAATGCATAATTAGAAATGAAATACGATGCTCATTTAGATACTGATTCTTGAACTTTCAATGTACAGGACGATGTATGGAAGCCTGACATTGCATTGAAGAATTCCAATATTGACTACCATGAACTCGGTGTGCCGACGCTCAATATTAAGAACGGCAATGACGGAAAGATGGAATGGTTGCCTTTCCATGTAAGTGACTACATATTCGTATGTTCAATGTATTATGATATAGCCGCACATATTCCTTAGACTAGTTTTAATGAATATAAGTATAAAATATCAGAAGACATATATATATTAGTATTTGAATATAGTTTTGCGCATATAAATATGACAATATGTGTTTTTGTTTCAAATGTGAAGGTGTTTGAATCCACGTGTGCGATCGACATCACAAACTTCCCATTTGACTATCAGACCTGCTACCTGAAGTTTCAGGCTTGGAGCTACTCGAAAAATGAGGTAACGTGTATATTTTTCAGGAATCTACAACAGTGTTAAAGCATTGGTATATATTGTTTTATCGATCTCATATAGAAACTACATTGTTTACATTTGCATTATCTGTTTTTTTCAGGTGTTCATGATAGGCGGAGCGGATGGAATCGAATTGACCGAATACGAACCCAATTCGGAATGGGATATAATTTCCACCAGTTGGAAAATTGAGGAAGACACCGATGACAGCGCCATAAGCTTTAAGTTCACGATAAAACGCAAACCGCTGTACTTTCTGTTGTCTGTTATCTTTCCTATCATACTGCTTGCCATTTTAAACATCTGTGTTTTCCTTCTGCCGTGTAAGAGTGGAGAAAAGGCCGGTTATGCCATTACGGTGTTCTTGGCTTTCGCTGTCTTCCTTACTATTGTTTCTTCACAGTTGCCCGCGAACTCTGAATCCGTGTCGTTGATTGCGGTCTTTCTCATTATCCAAACCATCTGCAGCACACTGATAACCATCCTCGCACTGGCCCTTCTGCGCATGCACAGTTTCGATGAAACGACGGCAGTTCCTCGAGTTCTTGTTTTCTTCATGCGATGTTTGAAATGCAGGTCGTGTAAGAATAACGTTGCGCCGATTCGTGGGGCCCAAAAACGCGATACAGATGAGTCTTCTTCTGGTGACGGCGAAAACTCGTGGAATGAAGTCGTCAACTTTCTGGACGCCGTGCTGTTTGTGATATTCACAATCATCCTCGTCGCTGCGGCGGTTGGCTGTTTTGTGCGAGCATTCCTGGACGCAAAGCCTTAACTGTAACATACTAGTAAGCGTTTTCAGATTTAGCGTTTCGAACAGGGCTTAAGTGTTTTGTTTTCTTTTTGCAAAAAAATCGAGCAGCTTCGATTCCAACTCGCAAAATCAAACACTTTGTCGAAAATATTGATGAAAATAGAAACAGAATTTTAAGAAATTAGTCTAGTAGTATAAAACAAAACAAAAACGGATTTTAGGGCAATTTGTGTTGAGTTAGGGTGTTTTTTAAAAATAAAATTGTGTCGTGTGTGATCTATAAAATATAGTAATTGTGTCAATTGTGAATAGTTTGTGTTATAAAAACTTTGTAATTAACACTTTCATGGATCCGCTAGCAATCGCAGTGTTTATTAAGTGTGACGTCACCAAATTAAATAGAGAATAATAGGTAAGTGTTGATTATATATCAGGTTTATTTTGCTTTTTCGTGTTCGTGCCGAGCATGATAAACCTGATTTATAATCAACACTAACCTATTATTCAATTTATCCCACTTTTTATTCAGTAAACCTTTTTATTTAAACAAAATTAGTTTAACTGGATAATTTCGCTGGATTTATGACGTCATGTCGTCGAAAAAATGACGTCATTTCGTGTCGTGGTTTATAGCAGAATTTTAATCACCGGGGCTTTAATCAACCGAATTCGCTGTAAAAGTGGGATAAATAACGCACATGCTACCCATGACGACGTTTTTCAATGCAGCCCAGATAATTTATAATAAACCTCCATAACACCTATGAAATGAATATATTAACCATCCGTTTAATCCCCATTAATTGATAGACTCCGAAGCAACTTGACATACTTGGTATTCTACTAGAATGTGCGACGGTTTGTTGCGTACGCAATCACATGACTACCGTCAAGTTCATAGGTTAAGGTAGAAATTAAATAAAAAAGCTCTCTGTCAAACAATGGTTTACAACAGATTATAACTTGCTGAGGTTTATTTATTGATTATTTGTTTCGGACTAGCGTCGATACCAACTTTGTTTGTTTCTGTATTTAACGAGCATTTGTTTACATGTTGTATTTTTCAAGTTGTATTGCAAAAATCTGAATGCACCATTTTTGACACCCATACGTATTGTTAATTGTTGTAGATACATTAAAGTTCCATTGTGGTTTTTGGTTTGTATTACATATAATTACTTCTGAACATGTTTCCTCTTCTTATAATTCTGCGTTGTGAATGTGCTCACCCTTTCAGTGTAAAAGAGAATACATTTCATGAACTAGTGTTGCAATCGACTGTCAGAAATTATAGTTCATAGTATAGTATACTTCCGTTTCGAAGTGAGTGCCTTTATAAGCATTTTAATTCAGACAAATGATATCGCAAGTGTGTAGACAAACAGCAATTATGAGCCAAAAATCGCATCGCCATTGTCTTGCACAACACGTGTAACCGCGAGGTAAACTATTTGACCGCACAAGTGATTTTGACATTTTGAAATAGTTTCGGTAAATACACTGACATTTTTAGATTATAGACTTTTAATCAATTTCAATACGATTAATAGTTTGCCTCCTCCTTTATCACATAATTAATACAATCATCTGAACCAGAAGTATATTTATATTCACTATTGTAGGCTAGAAGCTTTATTGTAAGCTTTATTGTTGAAATACATGTTGTTGTTGTTGTTGAATATGTATGTGTGTATGTGTTGTTTTTTTTTAGGAATAGGACATTTGATTTTGTGTGTGAAAATTTCTGACATTGTACATAGTTTTCGTGTTGTTTTTTTCGTAACCATGGTGTAAGCGTGTAATAAAACAGCTAAGTGGGAAGACTATTGTAGTTATTGCTTATATACAGTACGGTTTTATACAACATTTAAGTAGTATCGTGCATTAATAAAGAGCAGTTACCAAATGTGTCGCTTTCTGAGAAAACTGGGCATAATGCATGTGCGTAAAGTGTCGTCCCAGATTAGCCTGTGCAGTCCGCAAACGCTTATCAGGGACGACACTTTCCGCTTTTATGATATTTTTCGTTTGAATGAAGTCTCTTCTTAGCAAAAATCCAATTTAGGCGGAAAGTGTCGTCCCTGATTAGCCTGTGCGGACTGCACAGGCCAATCTGGGACGACACTTTACGCACATGCATTATGCCCAGTTTTCTCAGAACGCGACACAAATGACAACAGCCTCACAACTGTGCATTCAAAATGGCTTTCATGGTAACCATTCTGACACATTGTTATCTTGTTAAATTCAATCGACTTTCTTATTCAACAATTATTGCTATTTCAAATATATAATAGAAATGAAGTATTATATAGCATAAATAATGTGAACAATTACGTTCACATATTTATTCAAGCGAACACTAAAACAAATTACACTTATAAATGTGACTCGTAGTAAGAAAACAATTTGAGACACAGAATCCTAAATCGTTTTGCTACTTGTTTACGTGCATAAACAAATTCAAAAAATATTTGTCATTTTCACATACCTGTACCTTTTTGGTTGCAGTTGTAATTAACCCATTTATTTTTGTGGACTCTCCCATCCTTCTTAATTGGATCAATTTATTTCCAAAATAAGGGATGTCTAGTATATTTATTTCTATATTTAGAATATTTCTTAAAGAAATTCCTTTAAGCAAACAGCGCAGACCCTGATGAGACGCCGCATGATGCGGCGTCTCATCTGGGTCTACGCTGTTTGCCAAGGTTTTTTTTTCTAGACGCTAGGCATAAATGGGTTAATATGGTGAAAAAATATCATGCAATGTATTAAGTTGCACATGATTACTTTTAATCGGTTTCCATGGTTATCGAAATAAAACAATATATTAACATGTATTGCATATGAACAAATGAAAAAAAATATTGATGATATATGTCCATAAAATAATTAGTATTAACATGAGAAAACAATAGATACATGGGACTCGAGAGGTCCAATTAATCTCCGTAAAATATAGGATACAATTGAACAACCTCACTTTATCCACATAATATCCACCTAATAATTATTTTAGCTTCAATAACAAGGTAGTATTACTGTACCAAAAATCATGAGTGAAGAAGCTCCATATATTCAATTGAGCAAATATACGTGAACACAATTTTGAAACGGACTATTATCGTATCTTAAATTACACCAAGTATTTTTGGAAAAATTGGAAAATTGGACAAGTGAAGATTAAAAATATCAGGACAAAATTATAGCACTCAGTGAACAATTAATAAAGACTCAGCATTGAAAATTTGGAATGCTTTTATACAAGTACCACAGTCGTGACAAAGGGAGAGAAAGTATGTTCTTTAGATTTGGCAGAAGATGATAATCGTCTTCTGGCTATTTCAAAAGGTCTAATCGATCTTCTGAGGAATTCGCATACTTATTGCAGTGTTAATTTCCCGCACTAATATCTAATCATACGGCAAACGAACACTAAAATGGTACCATGTTAGTGTACGTGTGTCGTATGAATAGATATCGTCGCGGGAAATCAAACTGGAGTTGTTCATGACACACAAAAATAAAAACGAGCATTTTTTATCTACAAACATCCATGTAACCAGATCACATCTGGCTTTGAAATTTTGGCTTTGAAGGAACATTGATTTTTTATTGGGTAACTTTATTTTACAAAATATAGTTCGAAAGTTTCGTTGATTGTTTAGTATTAATGGGGCTTTAATGGTCTTATAGGAGATTTAAAGCAACGACTTCCATTCGATGAACTGAACTTCCTTGCATGGACCGATTCAAGATGGGGTATGTACTTTGCCCTGTACTAAATGAAGATTTGACAGTTCGGGCTCTTTCATCAATACACACAGCATCACTTGCCCTCCACTTGATCTTCCAGGTTGAAAAGTGCCCGTCTGGGACAGATTGGTTATGTCCAGCCAACATGGATTTATAAAGACCTGAATAATAAATATAGAATATGATGCTGATATTGTTTTTAGGGATCGTGGATCAGTCGAGTTGATTTTCTTAAGTCACCTAGGCGGCTCAGCATAAAACACAATGCTTCTTGTAAAAACTAAAATGAAAGACATTAAAATACAAGAGATGTGTTTGTTTCTTGTTAAAACTTAATTAAAAGACAGTGAAATAAACAGCATACTACTGCTATACCAGATGCATCTGATGTCTACGCACACTAACCATTATAATTTAAAAGGGTATACGATGACGACGAATCACAACCATTGTAATAAAACGGGTATCTGATGACGCACCACACCAACAGCATTACCCCGATTATATGATCACTACACACTACAAACACTGCAATACAAAGGCCATCTGATTCTAGGCTCAACATTCGCAACCACAGCAGTACCATGGGTATTCTATGACTGCCCACCACAGCCACTGCATTACTTTTGTTAACTGTTGAATACACACCATATGCATTGCAATACCAAGGGTATCTGATCACATCGAACCACACTATATTCCATATACAGATTGTTTTGTAAATGCGAAAACTCTCAATTAATACTTTCGCAAGTGGTCAACATAACTAGAGATATGGAACATTTAATCAGATTTTTTTGTTCCTTTTTTCACTTGTGTTATGCGTAACTCAAAATATATATTTGTTCAGATCATGTCCCTGGGGAAACAAATGGCCATTCCACGTGATCAGACTGTTTTGTTTTAGACTTATTTATAGCAAAATGATTTTTAAATTCTTCTGAAACAAAACGCCCCACAGCTTTAATAAAGTCGAGTTAGATTAGCGGCAATTCACAAATAGCGGAACAAAATAATGATTCATAATACCTTTTTTTCTTACTACTTTCTTATTTAAAAGAAATGTTTATCATTTTCTCAACCTTTTATCCACGCTTTTAAGAGAATACACGGTCCATACAATTATTCTTCATCGATGCTCCGTTTTCTTAACCGTGTGAATGAAAGATTCAAGAAATGACTTCATCGTTTAAAAAAACAACTTCCGGTCCTTAGCTCAAGAACGGAAGTATGATTGGCTCGTTTATTAATGTATCTCAAATAGAGGTGGCGAAGGTGTTTAACTGCCGTGATTATAGGGATATTGGGATCAAACATTTCATGTAGACTGGTCTATGGTATTGGGATACAGCGTTTCAGTAGATATGCCATTGTTACAACGGCATAAAAATAAGAGGGCAGAGAAAACCCTATATCACTCAACTGAGTAATGTTTTAATTGAGTGTTAGTGTAAAGAAATGGAAGATTTAACAGTTTTCTTTACGTTAATATTTAATATGTGACATCAAGTGTTGCCAGATTTAAACCAAGGGGCATGATCTTAACATTTGGTAGATGACAATTGTATGATGTTAGGATATTATAAACTTTGGTACTTGGATTTAAGAGAAGAAAGTTGGTTAAGTTTCCTTGTTAAAATTGCTATTTTTCCATAATTGCTCAGTCTTAATAAACGATGTGACCCATGGGCATGATTTAAACAATCATTGGACAAGTTCTCTGTTTACTCGCACAATATTACACCTTTAGCATTGTTATTTCCGAGAAGAAAATCAGCATAATTATTTACCTTAAAAAGTATTTTAGTCATTAAAAGTTATTATTTATTAATGGTCAGTTTTTGCTCAAAAACATGATTTGAATACATTTGAAGAGCACCATCATTCAATGAGAGTTGTTGATTAGACGAGGACCAATATAGTCATCTGATTCCAAGGGTGGCTGGGACTGGCTATGTCTGTGTGTGCGCAGATGGCTGCTGAGGCCGATCGTTGCACGAAATGTTCTTGTACAAATGGGACATGAGATGAGCGGGACATCTCTAGAAGGGTTTGCAGCACGGGCCTTTCGTTTTTTTTTCTCGGTAGCAGTTGTTCTGTTCGTCTCATACGTCTTGGCGCCTTTGTAGATGAAAGAGCGCCAGGTGGTGCGATCCATTTCGAATTGTTCTCATGTGTCTATTTGATTTCAAACGCTTTCAGTGAGGCTTTGAGAGTGTCTCTTAAACGATTTTGACCACAATGGGATCGCTCGCCATGCTGAAGCTCGCCATAGAATAGTCTTTTGTGCAGCCTCTCGTCAGGAATACGGGCTACGTGCCCTGTCCAGCGAAGTTGGGACTACATCAATATAGTAAAGATGCTGGGTAGACCTGTCTTAGCCAATACCTCTGTGTCTGGAGTTTTGTCCTGCCGCTTGATGCCGAGTATCTTCTTGTTGTATAAAAATAGTTCAGTTTCCTGGCATGGCGCTGATATACTGTCCATGTGTCAGATGCATAGAGCAGCGTAGGGCGTACAACTGCAGGGTATACTTTCAGCTTGGTCTGGGTGGGGATGCCTCTTCTATTCCAAATATTCCGGTATAGTCTGCCAAAAGTGGAGCTGGCTCTGGCTATACGGATGTTAACCTCATCATCGATGGTGACATTCTGTTAGAGTGTACTACCAAGATAAGTGAAGCGCTCCACTGTGTTGAGTCTCTGGCCATCGCCAGTGATGTTGGGTTCAACGTAAGGCTTTCCAGGCGCGGACTGATGGAGGACCTCGTTAGACCAAAGTTTGTGCAGGCGCTGCAAACCATGTCAACACAGCGTTGCATATCGGCTTCTGGGACAGCATTAAGGGCACAGTCATCAGCAAACAGCAGATAACTGCTGATGTCTGTCTTAACCTTGGTATTTGTCTGTAGCATCCGAAGGTTGAACAGTTTGCCATCTACGCGATATCTCCGTTTGTGACTGGGAATGGGTCAGATGACCCTCCGCTGTCCTGGACTCTGGCCTGCATCCCCTCCTGGAACTGTTGTACCAGGGTGATGAATTTCCTGGGGTATACGTGGTTGGCCATGATCTTCCATAGGCCCTCTCTGCTGTTGGTGTCAAAAGCCTTGGACAGGTCGACATAAGTGGAGTACAGGTCAGTGTTTGTCCCTGACACTTCCTTCTCTTGGAGCTACCTGGCACCATGTCGATGGTTCTTTGTTCCTGGAAGATTCCCTACTGACATTTTGGTACGAGTCCTTGGTCAAGGTGAGCTAAAAGAGTGAGAAAGCTCCTGGCAAAGATTGTCCCTGCAACTGAGAGCAGGGATATGCCTCTGTGGTTGTCGCAGGCCTGTTTGTTTCCTTTGCGCTTATACAAATGTATGATGGGAGCGTCTGTGAATTCCTAGGCAATCGTCTCATGATTTCACATAAGAAGGAACATCTAATGGAGCCTGGCATAAATGATGTTCCCCCCTCATGGTAGAACTCAGCTGGGATGGCGTCAGTACCAGGTGCTTTGCCACTGTAGAGAAGGCGTATAGCTTTCTAGGTCTCAAGCAAGATTGGAGGGTCATCCAGTCCCTCGTTGATGGGTACTTGTAAGAGACGATTTATTGCTCAGTCATTTATGCTGGAAGAATGGTTCAGAACGTTTTCAAAGTGTTAAGCCCGCCTTTCCAGTATCTTCTCTTTCTCTGTGATAAGAGTGTTGCCGTCGAATAATTTATGTTAGTCTCGCCTGTCGGCATAGCCTTGGACTTCGTCGGCTTTGTTTCTTAGCCACGCATCCTTCATCGTAGTTTTGTTTTGAACTGTTCTGCGTATGTTGTTGAACGTATGGACGTGGGGTCACTGAGATAAGCTTGGTGGAGATGGTGTTTCTCAGCCAATCACTGTTTGATATCCTCCTAGTTCTCATCAAGCCAGTTCTTGTGCTTCTTGGTTTGGGGCACAATGGTGTCTGTCGATGAGGAAAAAACTAGCTCTCTGCGTGATGCCCAGTCTGCCTCCACATTGTGATTGTTTGGAGAGGCAGATTCCGAGCGCTCTTCCAAAATATTCATCAAGGACTGCTAACAGATGGCGGCCTTCAGCTTGGCAATGTTTAAACGTTCTGCCATTGAGGACATCGTTTTGGCTGAATGTGTATATTGAGCTTTGTGATGATGAGGCGGTGATTTGTCAATAATTAGGCACCACACATGGACTTGGTAACCCGAACATCCTGCCTGTTCCTTTTTTCTCACGATAACATAGTCAATAAGATGCCAGTGCTTCGAGCGAGTTTGACATTCGGTTACGGGTACGGAGGCGGAAGATCGTTTTTGTGATCAGCATTTCATTTTCAGCGCATGTCTGGAGCAGAAGAGGACCATTACTGTTGCATACACTCCATTGTGCCCATGGACTCCTTCCCAGGCAATGCTGTCAGTGCCAACTCTTGCGTTGAAGTCACCTTACAAGATGAGCTTGTCTGTCTTTGGAACGTCGGGCATGACGGTGCGAAGGTCTTCATAGAACTTTGTCCTCACTTCTTCTGGGTTAGTCATGGCTGGGGCGTAGGCGCTGAAATCAATTTGATTTTTTTATGTTCATGAGACTGTCATTCACTCCCTTGGGAAGTCCAGTCAGCTTTCCAATTTGAGTTGTTCTCACTAAAACACTAACACCTGTCTCACGCCGCTAGTTTATTTCACCAGAGCCTCTTTCACAAAGCTCTCCTTCTCCTGCGTGCCTAGTCTCACTCGGGGCAGCGATGTCAATGCGTATCTGGCGAGTTCGTTCCATATCAGGGCTGTTCTCCTCCCTGCCCTGTCGGTATTGTCCCTGTCCAGACGTGTACGCACATTCAACGCACCTAATGTGAGAGGAATTGTCCTTTTTTTTCCTTTGTGTTTCGACCGCTGGTGTAGGGCCCCTACCAGTCGGGGTATGCCGGCTAGGGAAGGTTTGAGAAGGCAATATTTAGGGCACCTTTTCTAGCCCCTTCTTCGTGCCTGGAGTGCAAATACATTTCAGCTCTATGATATAGTACTTGCATAAGCAATGCGCTCATCCGTTCCTATGGTCAGATATCTCGTCCGGATAGTAATTCGTCATAGACAGAAAGTGTTCAAGTAACTTGCAACAAATGAGCAGTTATTTGAGACGGCGTGTCGCGCGCAATACCTAGCTCAAAGGCCAATGTAAAACATTGCCAAAATTAGTGGCCGGACATAATGTACAAAACTTAAAGCCCCATAAATACTAAAAAAACAACGGACCTTTCGGAAATTATTTCGTAAAATAAAGTTACCCAATTAAAAATCAATGTTCCTTATAGCAAAAGCCAAAATTTCAAAGCCAGATGTGTTCTGGTAACATAGATTTTTGTAGAATAAAATGCTTGTTTTTAATTTTTCTTGTAATAAAAAATAATCTAGCATTTTTTTTTGTTTACCACAAAGGACGTTTTGGTGAATGTGCGTTTATCGCAAGACTTTTTTCTCTCACCACAATTCAAAAATAAAATAACACTGGCGGTATTGGTCAGTGACTATTAAAAGCCGAATCAAATAAGTTCCAATGAAATTTCAGTTTTATTTTCGTAAATAATTCGAGACTTTTCAAGACATCAATAAACAATACTGGTACTTACATACATAACGTGTACACGATTTTGAACCGTTAACACTTTCACCTGCAGCAAAACGTGCACCACATTTTTTAATGTAAATTCTATGCTGAAAAAACTGTAAAATGTTGACTGTCTATATGTATTTTATTAAATATACTGATATAGCAACTATTAACTAATATACCAAAATCACTTGCTTGTACAATAATAGTAAATATATATGATACTTCAGTATGTATAACTATGTTGCTTCATATGTATAACGTTGTTGTTATTGAGATGTATGTTAAAAAAAAAAACAACAACAAAAAACTATTAACTAAAACATATTTGTACATAAGGGTCATCGCGTTCCCTAATGGGTGGTGATTGTTTGTTTCTGTGCATTTGTGGATTAATAAATTAATCCATACTGAATCGCACTACATTGCCTGAGCTCTAAATGATCGCTGTGCTAATGGAACCATTTGTGGATTAATTAATCCATACTGAATCGCACTACATTGCCTGAGCTCTAAATGATCGCTGTGCTAATGGTGCCCTTTTGGAGAAAGGCTTAACACATAGCTTATCTGTTTTGAAATGATATTCTAGATCACAAAATGTGTGTTAATCTTTCCAAGATATTTTTTATCTAGTTTCGACCTGTCTACCATTAGCTTGTTATAAATATATGAATGATTCCCGTTCTTGTGATCAATGGAATTCAAATACAATATATTGTCGTCTAATGTAATATAACACTTTATGGTAACCTGACGGCAGCTTCCATGTAAACACCAGTTGAACTAGTTGAACTAGTCTATTGCTCTTAATAATTTTTTTTCTATTTATTATCCATAGAACCAGCTTTGCGTGATGAAAAGCGATGAACTAATCATTGAAATCAACATGCGTCGGATAAACAAAAATTTAGTGTTTTGACTACAGAGTGTTTTTTTTTATATAGATACAGCGTTAAAATGACAAATTTCCAATTAATAATGTATTAAAATCATTGCCTTTTCTTGGGTTGTCGCTCAATATAGAAATCGTGTGATTGCTTCGCTCAATTGGTTTAAGTTGCATGAATACTTTATAAGGTGGGTAGAGTGTCGTTTGACGCACCGGAAGAAAGACAGATCTGGCGACCGATCGGAGAGGAGCAGACATGACCACTATGGCTGTAAGTCGCTTTTACTGTTGTGCGCTTTCTTTGGGTTTCTTCCTATTAATATTTGATAAGTTTCATAAAAAATCTTAGATTTAGAGAACCGCCATCGAAAATCGTGATTGCAATTGTATTTGTTCAACTGTTTTCCGCTGAAATTTTAGTTCCATTAACAATAGTTAAATGAATATTCATGTTTTAATTCAAATATCGCAAAATAAAATTGTGTTCATTATCGTATAATTTGCGTTTTAATATGTGTACCGGATGTTGATGAATATAGATCTCAAATGCTTTTTCGAAAAATCAACTCTTTGATATTTTAACTT
>VMBQ01007972.1:19236-41813 GCA_007657795.1 Dreissena rostriformis
AGTTTTGAGGGTAAGTTTAGCTCCACTATTAGCATTGTGCAGTTGTCACACCTGACCCGTCTGAGCAGTTTCCGCAATACCGACCGGAATGTAAATGCAGGTATTGTTCAAAACATGCATGTTCAAATAAGGTTGCCGTGGCGTAATGAATATGGTGTCCGCCTAGCAGCCGGGAGGTCACGGGTTCGATCCCCACTGTTGGAGCGGAGCATTCTTTAGATCTCCCTCAAAGACACTAAGTACTGGTTCTAGGCCCAGGAAACTGACTCGATAGCGTTTCAATAAGTCTGAGGCTTTCGATGCAATCGAATCGAGCTAAAATAAATAGGTTTAAACTAAACTAAATGCAAGTTTGTTCGATGATCCACTGTAACAGAGTCTGACGGACACTGTTGTTCTTCCTCCTCGAAAGGATTTAGGATGTCACTTTCCTCGTAGAATCATGGAGTCTGGTAAGGTGGTGTTGCCTGGTAACAGGTTCAGCACTTCCTGAGCCTTAGCGTTGCCATCTGGAGACAGCTGTAAGTAGATACAATATATCAGTGCAGCACTGTTATCATGTTGCATCATTCGTATGATGACAGGCCAAATATCCTCTCCATATGTTTTATAACTAAAAGCATGGATAATAATATTTTATCGCACTTTCGGTGGCGAATTCGGTTGATTAAAGCCCAGTTGATTAAATTTCTGCATAAACCACGGCACGAAATGACGTCATTTTTTCGACAAAATGACGTCATAAATCCAGCGAAATTATCCAGTTAAACTAATTTTGTTTAAATTAAAAGATTTACTGAATAAAAAGGATAAATAGAATAATAGGTTAGTGTTGATTATAGATCAGGTTTATCATGCTCGTGCTTTTTGTTTTCTAAGCCTCGCATGATAAACCTAATCTATAAACAACACTTACCTATTATTATCTATAGTTTCAACTTATGTATTTTAGCTCGATTGCATCGAAAGCCTAAGGCTTATTTGAAATGCTTTCGAGTCCGTTTCCTGGGACTAGAACCTTGGTGTCTATGGGGGAGATCTAAAGAAACGCTCCCACAGCGGGGATCGAAACCACGACCTCCCGATCGCTGGGCGGACACCATATCCATTACGCCACTGCGACTTAAATAATTATGTATTATAAATTATATAATAATGCACATATCACATTGCCAGTCCATTCAATCCTATGACACTTGCAAACCTTTTTTAAGCGATTACGCAAAAAAACAGATGATGACAATGCTACCTATTAGATGTTTTGTCAAACTTTAAAAGGGGGCAGACAGGGATCATGAGAAATGTGATTTCAAAATCCCAGTTCCTTCTTTTTTGTCAAATCTGTTGAAATTTAGCAGAAGAGATGTTGTTACATCAAGATAAAAAAATGTCCCAGGTTAAATGTAATCACAGCACAGGTTACTATGTTATACGAAAAACCAAGGGGGCATGTATTGCTTATATATAGAACAAAAAACAGAAGGTATCACGTCAGAAATTCAGTTTACTTAATAAGAACTCGTGCTTCGAACAACGTCTGTAATATTAAAACGACCTTAAACATTTTTTACGAACTTTTTCGTTCAAATACCAATTGTTTTCGTCTATAAATAAAACACTATACCTTTCAGGAAATTCTCTCGCAACGCGGAATATTCGACCAATGTGAAAACAATCCTCAAAACATATATTATTTACGATTCACAACACTTAAATAGTCATGCCTATCGAAGTCGACTGATATGTTTCAAAGCGACTTTTATAATTGCTCATAACACCACGATGGAAATTGTTGCGCTCCGCTGCATAGAAAATAAAAATATATTTTAACTTTAGAACTGATCTCCTTCATGGAACTTTTAAAAATAAATAATGTACTTTTATGTTACCCTATGTTATCAACGGGTTCACAAATGTTGCCAACGACGCAATATGGCATGACTATGTTTTTGTTGTTGTTGGGAAGCAACAGTCAACACACGTTTTACTAAACGGATTGATAAATACATACTGTGTTTGTTTATTTATTTTTATTTTTGGCAGTATTAACATTTCGTAAGTTCTTTAAATTTATTGTGTGTGTGTGTGTGTGTGTGCGTGCGTGCGTGCGTGCGTGCGTGCGTGCGTGCGTGCGTGCGTGTGTGTGTGTGTGTGTGTGTGTTGTAGTGTGATCATAATTAATATAATGGGAAAACTGGTCTTAGCAATACTGAAAGTAACCATTGTTTCATGCATAAGCACATTTATCATATTATCATATTAGTATTTTTAGTATTCTTTATCGTGTATTGCTTTTTAATTTGAATGACGATGCTATGAGAGTATATTTATTTATACATGAGTGGTTTATGAATCTGCGATATGTATGAGAAGCATGAGAAACAACATAGTGATATACGGACTCACTGAGAGACTAAAAGGTAACTTAACGCAACTTGTTTTGAATTTTCTTAGCGATGAGCTAAATATTGACACAAATGATATGCATATTGACAGAGCACATAGAATGGGCCGTTTTGACCCAAATAGTAGAGATCCTAAAAGACCCATGGTANGGTCTTCGTATTAGACACAAATCACCGTACGCTCATCGCTATTATGGACCTTGCAAATGTAAATGTACCGATTCATATAAAATCGTTGTTTTCATGAGTATTGTCGATTTGCACATCACATGTAGTTAATAAATTAATTATTACAATATTGTAATATCCGTTCGGTTGTATCGAACTCGTTAATTGTTTGACATCGTATAATCTGGCACTTGGTTCGTATTATAATAAAACGCCTGCCACACACAAATGTCGGACGCGATTATTTATTTCGAAGGCGTTTCGACCACACATTATTAAATGAGGTAATATACGTTAAGTTCTCTATAAATAAGCTAAAGGGCAACGGGTAATTTGTTTTTGATTAAATCGAGGAGACCGCAAAGGAAGTGTATTACGGTCATTTCAATCCAATAGGAAATTCGGAAGTTTCCTTTTTATGCCAGTTGTGTTTGGATTGCTGATCATTTATTTTGCCACACCGTGAAAGAACGCATTAATGCAGTAACGATAAATAAACAACTCAACCTTAGAGTGTTTAAAAAAAAAGTTTTATCAACGATTGCTCTTTTTGTTTTAATGATTTATTTTTTAAATTCACACTAATTTTTATCAGACGTACCGTTTTATTAGGATTTAAAAAAATCCTCGAGCTCCATTTCGATTGCTGGGATTAAATATGTTAATTAATAATATTTGTGCGTTTTTATTTCATGACTAATCGGTATTTGACGTGACTTGAAATTAATTGACTTGTAGTATCTTTCTTGGTTAAATCACTTTTTTTTTATAAATCTTACTATGAAATAAGCTTGGTTATTAAAGTTTTATAGTTAACATGTATACGACGTTTACTACTTTGCTTCTTTTTGTAATTGTACTAATATCGTTATATTTCAGAACATGCTAACAATCATTGGCGCAGTTTTGATTTTGATTGGTCATGCGCCTGACGTAACCTGCCAGACAGCAGCGAATGTTAAGGCTCTCAAACACAAACTGTTCGTCACGGATGGCTACGACTACAAGGTCCGACCCACCAATAATCAGTCTTCGCCAATCGGTAACACATATTTCCAATATCAGGAATTGTTATTATAGAGAACGCAAAATTGTTTTATTATTTGTCACAATACTCAATGCATCTATTAAAATATACCAAACACTAAACCATTTGTCCTTTTAATGCTAGCTATGCTACTTTATCTACCTTCCCCCCGACGAGTCGTCTTTAAAACAATAAATTTCTTTTCCTTACCCTACAGACCCTACCGAACACTTGCACAATCTCAAGCGAAATTGACCACTCTTTCAAGCGTTTGGGACTCCATATATAAACAAATGTGGATGTGTTATGCTTCGATTCCTTATAAAGAATCTCGTTTTGAACGCAATGTTTTGCGAGAAGATAAATGCCCATATTAATGCAAGGTATTGCAGTTTTAAGAAAATCGGCGCCTTACATGGTTAGTTGCCATTCACATGTATGATCTCATACTTATATTCGTTCCAGTAAAGTACAAACGCCGCCAGAAGTGAAACGCCTTTAATACAAAAGCATCGTTATTTGTTTTATTGTCCTGCAGAGATAACCGTCGACCTTCATCTGTTGGCAATAAATGACCTAAACGAAGCGAAAGAAACAATGAAGACGACTGCATTCTTAGGTCTGGGTTGGACAGACGAGTTTCTAAAATGGACACCGGGCGACTATGGTGGCATACAAACATCATTCTGGCCACAGGTGAACAGCGACAACTAATAATGTGTTTTTGAAAATCTTTCTGGATACATTTATCAAATTATTTAGCAACCACATATAAACTAATTACTTACGCGCTCTAACCCTTTTAAATGTTTTCTTCTGGATTATGGCTTAAATAGAAAGGCTGTATTCACTAGAACTACTCATAACTAGAATTATGATACCGGGGCACTTTTTTCACAATAATTAATGTATGAATATTTTTTATTTTATTTTGAAATAGCAACACACGGAAAATCGACAAAGTGCAATAACTCCGTAATATCATTGAGCATTGCACTTTTTATCGCATCCGTCTATCCTTATATGAAGTTCCTAGTGTGTATCTATCAAAAGTGTGCCTTATACATGAAAAATGACCATAGCAATTAATAGACCCTTAAAACATAACTTAGACAGCCCTTATACATAATACAACTGGATTGATCATGTTTTCCACCGCAATCAGCCTAACAGCGATTGATCGTCCGACAGGCTTTGACTAAAATTTTGTTTAGCCATTCAGAAAGCATTGAAATTTTGTAAAGCCATTCAGAAAACATTGATTCTGTGAAAAGCATTTGTTTCCTGTACACGGTATTATTCGGTTATGTTCTTATAAGGCGTGGTTAAAAAATCCAGCAGGGATCCGTCCATTGATGGATGCGTGACGATTGGTAAACTTTAACATTTGAATGTAATGAGCGGGTCGCACGAACCATATGATGGACTTAATTCCAGATAGACTGAATTTGTCTGGAAATCCCGACATTGTTACGCTTATCCATAATTTTCTCATACCTAAAACTGAAGTGCCGGATTTAAACGAACGCATTTCTTTTTTCTCCTTTTCAATTAACGTTTTATAGTCAGTTTAAGTAGGATTGTATAGTATACATTTCGTATAATAATTACATCTTATGTTAAGGGTGTCAGGAACGGGCCACTTGCCCCAAAACCCGACATTACGTTATACAATTTTTAGACATAAATGAACTCTTGTGGTTTAATTATAAGACGTTGGGTGTCGGCCAAAGTCTCCAAAGCAGCTTCTGCTCCCATTTAATTGAATTCTTCGCAAATCATTGCGTCAATTTATTAACAATAACAAGAAATGAAAAACGATGTTCATTTATATACTGATTCTTGAACTTTCATTGTACAGGGTGACGTATGGAAGCCTGACATTGCATTGAAGAATTCCAACAAGGATTTCAAGGAACTCGGTGTGCCTTCACTTAATTTTGGGAACAAATATAACGGAGACATGGAATGGTTGCCTTTCCATGTAATTGACTACTTATTCGCACGTCTTACTTCTTATGTGAAGTTGTTGTATGAATAAGTATAAAACATCAGAAGACATATACATTACTGTTTTAATATTGCTTTTATAATATGACAATATGTGTTTTGTTTCATATGTGAAGGTGTTTGAAACCACGTGTTCGATCGACATCAAAAACTTCCCATTTGATTATCAGATCTGCTACCTGAAGTGTCAGGCTTGGAGTTTCTCGAAAGCAGAGGTAACGTGTATTTCTTTGGAATGGACAACATTATTAACGCATCGATATAGATTTTTTGTTATATCTCAGATAGAAAAGACATTGTTAACATTGACATTATCTGTATTTTAGGTTGAAATGAAAGGTGGATTGAAGGGAGTCGAAATGACCCATTACGAAACCAATTCGGGTTGGGATATAATTGACTCCAGTTGGAAAGTTGATGGTGGCCCCCTTGACAGCACCATAAGCTTTAAGATAACAATAAGACGAAAACCGCTGTACTTTATGCTGTCTGTTATCTTACCTATCATAACGCTTGCCATTTTAAACCTCTGTGTTTTCTTTCTGCCGACCACGAGTGGGGAAAAAGCCTCCTACGCCATAACTGTGTTCTTGGCTTTCGCTGTCTTCCTTACGATTGTTTCTTCACAGTTGCCAGTGAATTCTGAATCCGTGTCGTTGATTACAACCTTTCTGATCATCCAAACTATCTGCAGCACATTGATAACCATCCTCGCATTGGCCCTACTGCGCATGTCCAATTTTGATGAAACGGTGGCAATTCCTCGCAACCTGGTTGCCTTCATGCGATGTTTGAAAAAATGCGAATCATGTCCCAAAAGATCCAAAGTAGCATCGACTAGTGACTCCGAAATACGCGATACAGAAAGCAGAATGTCCGATGAGTCGTCTACTTCTGACGTCAAATACTCGTGGACAGAGGTCATCAAGTTCCTGGACGCAGTGCTGTTTGTGATATTCGCATGCATCCTTGTCGCATCTGTGCTTGGCTGTTTTTTGAAAGCAGCCCTAAACTCAAAGCCTTAATAATCACATACTATTTAGCTTTTTCGGATTTAGCGTGTCTTATTAAAGAGTCAATAAAGCGACATTAAATGTAAAGGGACGGGGAAAAGTGTTTATTATTATAAAGTATAACAGATAAAATACGATGCAAAAAACATCAACATGAAATAGAAAACCGCTTAAGTAAATCAAATATCCTTGTTTTCTTCAACCATTAGACGGGGCTTTTATAGGAATCTCATTCTTTCAGTGTTTGACGGTTTTGTCCCTCCATCTTTCCTGATTATTTTCCACTTTCCCATTCATAACAATGGTTTACAACGTTTTAGAACTTTCTGGCATTCATTTATTTTTTGTGATACAGAATATCGTCCATACCAAATTTACCTTTTTAAGTATGTAAAGGAACATTTGTTTAGATGCTGTACATTGCAAGTTGTACGATAAGACTTTGATTGCACCTTTATTTTGAAAACTCATAAGACTTATTAAGTGTTGTAGAAGAATTGTAGTAGCACTGTGTTTATTGGTTTGTATTATTATAAATGCTTCTGTAAATGATTCGTCTGCGTATTTTTCTTCTTAGTGAACTTGCTTTTCAACCCAGTGTAGCAGAGAATAACATTTCATGAGTTTTCAACAAAATGAAATAGAAAAAAAAACATACACCGCGTTGATTGATTAAACTATTTAGGCACTTATCTTGATCGCAGTGTTTAATAACAATACAACACAGAAAACAAGATAGAGCGCTGCTGTTATACTCATAAAATCTAAACTATTCATTTATAGAACGTCAATTGCTATTGACCGTCAGTAATTATTAGACATGTAGTTTGCGATTTAAAGCGATTGGATGTATATGCATTTGATATTATTATTATTGTGATACAGAATATCGTCTATACCAATTTACTTTTTTTAGTATATTTAGGAACATTTGTTTATATGCCTTACATTGCAAGTTGTATGATAAAACTTTAAATGCACCTTTATTTTATATACTCATAAGATTTATTAATTGTTGTAGAATAATTGTAGTAGCACTGTGTTTATTGGTTTGTATTAAATATAAATACTTCTGTAAATGATTCGTCTGCGTATTCTTCTTCTTTGTGAACTTGCTTACCCATCCAGTGTAGCAGAAAATCAAATGGCATGATGGAGTGGCTTCCAAGAAAATGAAAAAGAAAAAAACATAATCCGCGTTGATTGATTTAAATATCTTGGCACGTATCTTGATCGCAGTGTTTGATTACAATATAACACAGAAAACAAGAAAGAGCGCTACTGTAATACTCATAAAATCTAAAACTATTCATTTTTAGAACGTCCATTGCTATTGACCGTCAGTAATTATTAGACATGTAGTTTGCGATTTAAAGTGATTGTGTATATACATGTATACATTTGTTATTCAGATAAAATATTATATCGCGAGTGTGTAATTTGAGGCAATAAAATCACACCTCCGTTGTCAAGCACATGCCATGTAACCACAAGGCACAATATTTGACCGCACAAAGAGTTTTGACACATTTAGTCAAAATATTACATATTTATAATTTGTTTTGATATACTATTGTTTTGGGAATCTAAATGTTATTTTCTGTGGGGAAATTTCTTAAATTGTACACTTAACTGGTTTTCTCGTACCCCTAGTGTAAGCGTGAAATAAAGGTGCCAAGAGGAAAACAAAGTTTTGCATTTATTGCTTATATACATCCACATATTCACAAAATAGTATTATATTACATTTTCACATACATTTACAGTGTATGTTGCAGTAGTTATTAATATGAAGAAAAGACACAACGTGATGTATTAAGTTTCACATACTTACCTTACATCGGTTTCTGGGGTATTCGAATGAAAACAAATCTTAACATGTATATATAAGAATCAAAGAAAAAGTTATATTGATGTAATTTGTCCACGAAATTAGTATTTACACGATAAAACAATATGCACACGAAGGGATATAACTCCTCTCCGTGAAGTATAAGTAAACTATTGAATATCTTCCCTTTAGCCATAAAATATCCACCTAACTATTTATTTTAACTTAACTACAAAGGTAGTGTTCATGTACAAACATCATGGAGGAAGAAGCTTCATAAATGTATCACCGAAGAATTTCAATGAGCAGAGATAGTTGAACAAAAGTATTAAATTGACCAAAATGTAAGCAAAAGTTACACCAATTATTTTTGGAATGTAGGCAAGTGAAGATTCATAAACATTATCAGAACAATTATAGTTCTCACTGAAAAAAATGACTTAAATACATTTCTCGGCATTCTATTCACTTCTGCAACTGTGCATGCTTTCTCCCTGGCAGACTCAGAATCGACAATGTTGCAATATTTCATACAAATACCACTGCCGTGATTAAGGAAGAGATGGAATGTTCTTGAGCATTGGCATGAGTATCGTCTACTTGCGATATCAAAAGGTGTAAACGACTTTATATTTTCGCTCTCAAAATTTCCTTGTTCATTTGTGGGACATAAAAACACTACAACAAATGAGTGGATTGAAGAGGGCTGGCTCAGAAGCGCCAACCGGCATTTATAACTTGCTAACTAAGAAATCAATAATGGAAATAAACCATCAAAAATGTTCAAACTTGTCCCATAAAGTTGGACGAACAAAAAAGCCAATAAAGTTGGACGAACAAAAGGTACGACATAATATCATCATGGCATATATATTATGCATGCACGTACTAATTATACATTGAAATGACAACACAGTTAAATCACATAAAAAATACACTGAAAATTATAACGACGCAGAAGGCAGGGGTGGGATGGTGGTTAAAATTGCGCTTTAGAAACAATTAAACTGCTTTGTTCTGAACCCTGATGAACTGATGCAACTTCCGTTATAAATAAGTAGGTTACAAAGTCGTAAGTAAATCTGTTATCAAAGGTTTCAACCCAGCCACGGTGTTAACAGCGAGTGAGTACGCTTTTAATAAAAATCAATTTATAACTCCTGCGTTTTATAAATAATAATTTTTTATTTTCGCTCTCCAAATTTCTTTCTTTATTTGTGGGACATAAAAACACTACAACAAATGAGTGGATTGAAAAGGGCTGGCGCAGACAAGCATTTATTAAATGCTAAATTAGAAAGCAATAACGAAAATAAGCCATCAAAAATGGGAACAAATGTCCCATAAAGTTCCTTTAAAAGTTCCAAGAAAGGGGGATAGTAATATCTTTATTGGTCTAAGAGACGGTTTCAAGGTACGATTCCATCGATGAAAAAAACTTCCTAGCCTGGCTTCGACACAAGATGTAGAATATTGTGACCTGATCTAGATGCAGATTGGAAAGTACGGGTTCATTCATCCATACACTCCGTATCACATGCCATCCGCCTGATCTGCCAGAAACCACAGTGCCAGTCTGGGGCAAATTTGTTCGAAAAAAGTGCGAGCGATTCAAGTATTGATATAGAAAGGTATTAGTCGAGAAAGTAGGATGTAGTTTATACCTTAATAATATGTAGTCGAATAATTTTGCTTTTTTTTTTAAATAACGTTGCAGCATTTGTTATATCAAAATGAAAAACAAAGATCTTATTTTTAATTGAACGTATGAACGACATGCATACTCCTGACAGGCCTTGACTTTTTTCCAGAGCCACTCGCCCTGTAGGGCAAGTAGACCTGCAAATACACTCGCTCTTCACTTAAATTTTCTCGCCCTGAATTAAAAAAAATAATATATCTATATTTATAGTTATGATCAACCAGAACCTTTTTCTAAACTTAAACTATATCATATATTTTAAATGGTGTGTTTAATTTTTTTTAACTTTTCCCGCATAGATAGTAAAACCCCGACTCGAACGATTCCCCAATACATCCGTATCATTCCGACTCTTTAACTGCATACTTACTACTTTTCCAGTTTCTATTCATTACCTGATAATCCCGTTTATTCCATTATTTTTGAAAGAAAATTCTGGTAAATATTGCAGAAAAAAAAAATGCTCAGAATTTCAAAAACACAAACGTTGCCATTTTTCTAAAGTTTGAAATGAATTTCGGCATAAGTGACTATTTATAGATTTGATGCAATATTCCCACTTAACATGCGTTAATCCCCGTGACTTGTTGTAAGCGTGTTTATACATCAATCAATACTCCCACGCTGTCCATGCAAATGACGCGACGTTGTACATGTTGCATTATTTTCGCGCCCTTTTTATTGAGACAAAGGGTCAACATGAAATACATAAGACGTTATGTATGTTTTATTTTATATATATTTACATTAAAATGAAATTTTATTCCTCACAGGATGACCAATATATTTTACTGTCTTATTTACTATTAATCGATAAGCTAAGAGCACTGACATCTACGAAACGAGCGCAGCCGATTTCGAGAATTGATTGGACTGTGCCCGTGACGTCATTTACATTGGCAAAACGAAAGTGCAGTTTCTTTGTGTACTAAACCTATTTATTTTTCGTTCGAAAAATAGTTCGCAATTTTTATCTATGTGGCAGGAGTTCTGGAACTGAATTTATAATTCTTAAAAAAAAAACAGCAATCGCCCGGTCAAGTATTTAACAAACTTGACTCGCCCGACCAGACCATCAACTTCACTCGCAAATTCGAGCGGTCGAGTGGATTTGTCAAGGCCTGTCTGAGATAAAACAAACACAACCAGCACCAACTTGACCTTACTATTGCAAAACCTTAGCAACAACTCTCCATTTCTTGGAAAGACGTTCTACTAAATTCCGGTAAGTAGTTGCTAACAACATGTCTCTGAGATTAAGAAGGCACGATGCAGTCAAATAGAAATTTCGAACACCTGATTGGAATTTTTTATGTACGATGTTTTTTCTTAATTTTGATTTTTTTTATTTTCATTACAAAGCAATTGCACATACACTACGGGAAAGAAGCCATGATTTGTATAAGTGGAAGCGGGAAGAGCCTTGGTTCAAAAGGTGACTTATTACTCCCTTCCAACTGAGTTGATCTAGACCACTCCTTCTCATCTCCACCATTTTAACAGATAAATCAAGCCCAATTGGGTTGCGGTAACACCTTATTGGGTTTTTACTGCCCCATCACCACTAACAAGACAGATAAATATGGTCTACTTGAATGTCGATGTGTTCGACTGTACGCCCGGATTTAAGATAACATACACGGATACCACTGTAATAAATATTAAATAAATATTTGCATTTGTATTCATTAATATAATAATAATACATAAATATGTATGCATTCATTTATATAAATCGTAATACATATCAGCCATTTAACACAAGAACAAATTACGTACTTAAAATTTTAACGGTGTTTTCGCTGTTGTTTTTTTTTATCAAACATGGGACATCTCATCGGAGAAATTTTAAACAAATCTAGAGGAACTGATGCTGCTGCGTTGCTGCAAGGACCATCATTAAAACCCCCACTTGGACTATACATATTTGTTATGAATAAATGGCTTTCACACCACACGAACTGCAATACAACGGGTATCTGATGAATACACACCACAACCACAGCAGTACCACGGGTATCTGATGAATACACAACACACCCACAGCAGTACCACGGGTATCTGATGAATACACACCACACCCACAGCAGTACCACGGGTATCTGATAAAACATTCCACACCCACAGCAGTACAACGGATATCTGATGAATACACAACACACTCACAGCAGAACAACGGATATCTGATGAATACACAACACAACCACAGCAGTACCACGGGTAGCTGATGACTACGCACCATATCCTATGCAAAACCGCGATAACTGATGACTGAAAATGAACCCACTGAAGTACCACGGGTTTCTCATAACTAAGCAAAAACCTTTTTGCAATACCTCAGGTATCTGATGACTACGCACAATACCCACTAAAATACCACAGGTATCTGATGACTTCGCACAATACCCACTGCAATACCACATGTATATGATGACTACGCACGATGCCCACTGCAATACCACAGGTATCTTATGAATACGCACAATACCCACTGCAATACCACAGGTATCTGAAGACTACGCGAAATACCCACTGCAATACCACAGGTATATGATGACTACGCACAATACTCCACTGCAATACCACAGGTATCTGAAGACTACGCACAAATACCCACTGCAATACCACATGTATCTGATGACTTTGCACACTACCCACTGCAATACCACAGGTATCTGATGACTACGCACAATACCCACTGCAATACCACAGGTATCTGATGACTAAGCACAATACCCACTGCAATTCCACAGGTATATGATGACTAAGCACAATACTCACTGCAATACCACAGGTACCTGATGACTACGCACAAAACCCACTGCAATACCACATGTATATGATGACTACGCACAATACCCACTGCAATACCACAGGTATCTGATGACTACGCACAATACCCACTGCAATACCACATGTATCTGATGACTACGCACGATGCCCACTGCAATACCACAGGTATCTGATGACTAAGCACAATACCCACTGCAATACCACAGGTATCTTATGACTACGCACAATACCCACTGCAATACCACAGGTATCTGATGACTACCCACCATGATCACTGCAATACCACAGGTCTCTTATGACTACACACAATACCCACTGCAATACCACAGGTATCTGATGACTACGCACAGAAGCCCATTGCAATACCACATGTATCTGATGACTACCCACCATGATCACTGCAATACCACAGGTATCTTATGACAACACACAATACCCTCTGCAATACCACAGGTATCTGATGACTACGCACAGTACCCATGACTGCAAAACCACATGTATCTGATGACTACACACAAAACCCAATTCAATACCACATGTATCTGATGACTACGCACCATCTCCGCTGCAAAACTACGGATATCTGACTACCACGCACTATATCCACTGCAATATCACGGGTATCTGATTACAACAATTCACACACACTTTAAGTCCACATTGTTCTGATGACTACATAACACAGACTATGCAGTATTGGATGACCACGCACAACGCACACTGAACTACCACGGGTATCTGATAACTACGCACCATACCAAATGCAATTCAATGTCTAGATAATGACAAGGCACCACGCCTTATAAAATACCACTGATATCTGATGACAAGCAAAACATCCGTAACAGTGGTTCCTCGTACAAAAAGTTCAAGTTCGTAATTCAAAAAGATAGTCAGTCATTGTGCCCTTTCTATTGCTTTCATCACTCGCATAATGTTGTGCTGGACACAAGCACTTCTTTTAAGACAGAGGCAAACGCGCCGTGAAGCGTTGCTCTTTATTGTTATCAGACAATAAATATATACAATTAGCTATCGATTTACATATGAATAATATTGATAACGAACATTTTGATAATGTACAACCATTTTGATTTTTTGAAATTATATTCATTCTCGAACGTTTAATATATAAGTATACGTACTGTTCATTAACAATGTGTGAGTCGTACGGTATTGGCCCATAGGTCAGTCGTAGGCAGTTCAGTGACACTTTTATAAATAGATTACCAATCTGTTTAATTCAAGGGCGTCTTTGATGTATGAAATATTCGAAATGCGACTCCTTCCATCTCTAACACTGACACATGTTTAGATAGCTATTCATTAATCCGTGTATTGTGTGTATTTTGAAGAAGATATACATTATATAATTGTTCAAGCATGTCCTTCAAGTAAAATGCCATTAAATATATAAGTACATCGTAAAATGGCTAAAGGTTTATTCGACGTACTAATAATCCTTATATGTGAAATAAACTGGTATTTTCACAAATTTTGAACATGCGTGGTGGCACAAACACTGGCTAAATTTGAAGTTAATGTTCATTACGAATGCATTTATTGCATACAAAATGGGATTAAATATAACCAAATATTTAATAGACCGAATCTAATGAAGGTATTTCAGATTTGGTAATCGTTTAAAAGAAATATTTTTGCATAATTTAGTTTTTAAAGAATGTGGTTTGCTGCATTAACCGTCTAGAAGAACATAAACATATTGAAACTGAACGACATTCTTCTACGGAATCGCGTTTAAACAATGTATCGAGATAAAGATGCGTTTCATGTGGATCAGATTAATGTTTTATATTTTTTAGAAGAAAACACATGCACATAGTCGTTTAATAACGGCAACACTACTTTCGTGGTTGATTATAGAAAGTTGTATTCGCTTAATTACAAGTCATTGCGAATAGATATGTCTTAAGTTCACCTAATTGTTTATAACGTTTAATGGCCATCGAATTAATTAGAGTTAGTAGGGTTAAGGGCGTTAACATTCTAACCACCCGTTTAAAACAGTAGCGCTCTTTCTTTTTATTGCGGTAACGTGTAAATAAAATTTGCGATTGAGTAAAGTGCAGAACGCTATGTGATGTATTTGTGCGGAGGTTATGTTTTGTTTTAATTTTGTTAACAGACACATGATTATAAAATGATATTCTCTGCAACAACAAGCACGCTTACAAAGCAGAATAGTCAACCGAAACAATATAATAAGAGGTAAAAGTATTTTATTCAAAAGAAGAAACACAAGTCTAAAATACATCTACACATATTTATAATAGTTATGCGTACTTTAATATAAAGGTCCATCCATAAATGTATTTTAAAATAATATTTGCGATTTACAACATATCAACAAAAAGTCTTTTAGATAATAAAACAATAAAATAATAATGCACGTGCGCCACTAGATAAAAAACAGCACGTGAGCAAGCTGTTTACCATTTTTAGAAAACACTCAGAATGAAAACACAAAGAATTCTATCACAAAACTGCAAGCAACATTTGAACATGCCCAAAAGGTGATCGCTTGTAATACACTATACATACAGCTTCAACGTAGGTATACACTTTTGGTAATACGTGTCGTATTTTGGCGATCGACCTCATTATAACTCTGACCTCAAAGGTAGCCGTTTGGTTCTGCTAGCAAAACTGGTTAAACGTGCACCATTAACTGCCTTACATACAGGGGTAGTTGGCGAGCGGACAAGCCATTTGTTGACAAATTATTGTTAATATCGCGTGCGACTTAACATTATGACTTGTTTGTTATAAAAGCGCAGCATATCCTCCAAATAAGAAAATGTGTACCAACTCAAGTATATGTTTAGTTTTCACTCCGAAATATTTACATTTGCGACCCAGTTTCATTACTGTTAACAGGTGGTTGGGATATTCCATTAGTAAATAAATATCAATGTTATCTCCAGTTAGAATTATTGTTTGGGCAAATTCAATTTCAACAATACAATACTATAATATTTTGCGTTTCAAATTCCAACGTTTATCTTGAATACAATCGAAGTCCGTCGATGAATGTGGAAGAAAGATTGCGGAGAAGATTCGGACAGACGGCCCGACAATAAAACAGAGTGTTGGAAAACAACAAATTCCGAAAATGCCCTAGCTTATGACAGAAAGGTTTAATGGTATATTGCCTTTCTTTAAAAACGTGTTTTTTTGTATTATTTTTTAAAATTGGATTTTTTTTCATATCTTTGTCACCTTTCAATGATCGTCGCTGTCGTTCTCAAACCTCGTAGCTACAAAATGCCAACTTTTCAGGAGAGAGAAAAAACCGTCATATTTTTTTATTACGATTTTTAAAAATTGAAATTCTGTAAAAATACCAAACAAATGAAGCTGCACAATTCGGTATAAGCCGTATACCGCGTAAGTCATACTGATATTCAGAAATGGTAGCTACGATATGGTAGCTACGATATTTTGTCACCACAGTTTTGTCATTTTTATGAGGTACGACAACTCGAAAACGTAAGAAAAAAAAGTACATTTAGGTGAAATGACGTAGCAATAAAAGCCGCATCACAATTTGTTAGGATGAAAGGACACGTAGCTTTGAGCGTCACGTGGCTTTTTCATGGGCTCTGATTGGCGTAGAGCTTCGAGATATAGCCCAAAACACGTACCGGACTTCATATATATCCATCTGTCCGTCTGTCTGTCTGCAAAAATGTTTTAATTAATTTTCAATGTTAAGAGTTTTGGCTGCCAAAAAACAGCCAAGCGACGATGCAACGAGGATGCATGCGAATATGACAAACAGCACAACGTCCATAAAGTTGGCGACTTCTTTCCACGAGTATTCGACGTTAGCAGGAGAAGACTCATCAGACATTCTGCTTTCCGTATCCCGTAATGTTAACGGCACAATCTTGGACCCTTTGGCACAAGATTTGCATTTAAAACATCGCAGTTAGGACAGCAGAATGCGAGGAATGGCAACCTTTTCATCAAAACTGGACATGCACAGAAGGGTCAATGCGAGGAAGGTTGTCAATGTGCTGCAAGTGGTTGTGATTATGAGAAAGACCGCAATCAACGCTACGTTGTCAGAATTCTGTGGCAACGATGAAGAAACAATTGTTAGAAAGACAGCGAACGCCAAGAAGACCGTTATTGAGTAGCTTGTTTTTTCTCCACTGTCATTCGGCAACAGAAAAACACAGAGGTTTAAAATTGCTAGCGTTATTATAGGATAAAAAACAGATAACATGGAGTACAGTGGTTTTCGTCTTATTGTGAGGGAAAAGGTTATGGTGTTTTCAACGGAGTCTTCTTCAACTTTGGGAGTCAATTATATCCCAACTCGAATTGGGTTCGCATTCGGTCATTATGATGCCCTTCGATGCACCTTTCATTTGAACCTTAAAATATAGATAATGCAAACGTAAACAATGTTTTACCGTTTTTAAGATGAAGCATATTCAAAAACACAGCTATGTTAGTCACTTCTTTAGCAGCTTTCTAAGACACATTACCTCAATTGTCGAATAACTCCAGCTCTGGAACCTCAAGTGGCACGTCTGATAATCGAACGGAAAGTTGGTGATGTGCATTGAACATGTGGATTCAAACACCTTTAATTATGAACAAGAAATACTCAAAATTGGTTCATGTGTTGTTTAACCGATAAGGAACCTATCATATTTATTTACATTGTAATTAAACATGTTCACCTAATGCGAATATATGTGTTTTATGTGCAGGAAATTCTCTTCAAATAGTCATATGCTCAAACATATGTGCCTCGCTCTGTGAAAAGGGGGTTTAATGCATGTGCGTAAAGTGTCGTCCTAGATTAGCCTGTGCAGTCCGCACAGGCTGAACATGGACGACACTTTACGCTTAAACTGAATTTTTACTAAGAAGATACTTTCTTTAAACGAAACATATCATAAAAGCGGAAAGTGTCGTCACTGATTAGCCTTTAAGGACTACACAGGCTTATCTGGGACGTCAATTTACGCACATGCATTAAACCCCCTTTTCATAGAGCGAGGCGTACATATTTTATTATTTACGTGTATGCATTCTGTGGCTCACTTAATACGTACTTGTTATGGGTACCAGGAGACAGTTCCGTCATTGAAGTTGTAAACATTGAGTGATGGTACACCGAGTTCCTTGTACTCCAGATTTGAATTGCTCAATGCAATGTCAGGCTTCCAAATCTCATTATGTTAAATGATTATTCAATACTCAGTTTCAATATGCAAAGTGTGTTTATTTCTTGTTATTAAAGTTGTCTATATTTACAAGGGGCTATTGGCGGAGAAAGGATTGTGTTTTGACCAGGAGCTGATCTGGGAATTTAGGTAGGACCATCATTCGCTTAAAACTCCAGTTCTTTATCACTAAACATACAGGTATGTATACCTAAGCAAAATAATGCTTTGATTCACTATTTAAGCTGTAAGTGGATTTATTGGAATCAGCTTGGGACCATCCGTGTGTGACGTTTGTTGGATGCTTTAAAGGCCTCTGACTTTCAAACAATTTAAAAATTATGTATAATGTACAGACCAATTTCTAAAAGTTTATTTTATGGATATGGCTACGTTTTATTTGTCAAAAGCGTTATATATATATGTTAACTTTAAACTGTATAAGTTTAAAGATATATAGAGGTTAGGCACAGTTCAGAACACAACCGAATTCAAACATAGGAAACTATCCACGCTTAAAAGTTACGCTAATAGAGCTCACGAATTCCAGGTCAATGTTCGTTAGCTATAAATTCAATTGAAAGCGGTAGACTACGATAGTTTGTGATTGCTATTGAATGATTGTAAAAAATGTATTTAGAAAGAATTTTGGTATACGCATTATGTTTACCTGTGGCCAAAAAGCGGACTCGATGTTATTATGATGGGCCGGATTCCATGTTAGAAACGAATCATTCCAAAAGAGAGAAAGGAATGCCGTTGTTTTCATCGTTTCTTTGGCTTCGTTCAACTCATTGATGGCCAGGAGATAAAGGTCTACGGTTATGTATGTGAAGAAATAAATCAAAGAATCATATTCGTTCAATTTATATTCCCCTCGCAAAATATTGTATTCATGAATGGGTTCAAATCTCTTGATGTATGGTAGAATCCTAATTTACTATTTATTATAAATTTGTAACATTTTATCTTAGTGTGTGGCATTGACCTTGACAATAGAGACATGAGTCTTACCTGTTACACACAGCCAGATAAAGGCGAACTATTCTAGAAAGTTATAACAGAATCCGTTGATGAAAAAGTGAGGTAATACCNAAAGCGGAAAGTGTCGTCCCTGATAAGCCTTTAAGGACTACACAGGCTTATCTGGGACGTCACTTTACGCACATGAATTAAACCCCCTTTTCATAGAGCGAGGCGCACATATTTTATTATTTACGTGTATGCATTTTGTGGCTCACTTAATACGTACTTGTTATGGGTACCAGGAGACACTTCCGTCATTGAAGTTGTAAACATTGAGTGATGGTACACCGAGTTCCTCGTACTCCAGATTTGAATTATTCAATGCAATGTCAGGCTTCCAAATCTCATTCTGTTAAATGATTATTCAAAACTCAGTTTCAATATGCAAAGTGTGTTCATTTCTTGTCATTAAAGTTGTTTATATTTTCACTATTGGCGGAGAAAGGATTGAGCTGATCTGGGAATTTAGGTAGGACCATCATTCGCTTAAAACTCCAGTGCTTTATCACTTAACATACAGGTATGTATACCTAAGCAAAATAATACTTTGATTCACTATTTAAGCTGTAAGTGGATTTATTGGAATCAGCTTGGGACCATCCGTGTGTGACGTTTATTGGTTGCTTTAAAGGCCTCTGACTTTCAAACCATTTACAAATTATGTATAATGTACAGATCAATTTCTAAAAGTTTATTTTATGGATATGGCTACGTTTTATTTGTCCAAAGCGTTATATATATATGTAAACTTTAAACCGTATAAGTATAAAGATATATAGATGTTAGGCACTATCCACGCTTAAAAGTTACGCTAATAGAGCTCACGAATTCCAGGTCAATGTTCGTGAGCTATAAATTCAATTGAAAGCGGTAGACTGCGATAGTTTGTGATTGCTATTGAATGATTGTAAAAAATGTATTTAAAAAGAATTTTGGTATAATCATTATGTCTACCTGTGGCCAAAAAGCGGACTCGATGTTATTATGATGGGCCGGATTCCATGTTAGAAACGAATCATTCCAAAAGAGAGAAAGGAATGCCGTTGTTTTCATCGTTTCTTTGGCTTCGTTCAACTCATTGATGGCCAGGAGATAAAGGTCTACGGTTATGTATGTGAAGAAATAAATCAAAGAATCATATTCGTTCAATTTATATTCCCCTCGCAAAATATTGTATTCATGAATGGGTTCAAATCTCTTGATGTATGGTAGAATCCTAATTTACTATTTATTATAAATTTGTAACATTTTATCTTAGTGTGTGGCATTGACCTTGACAATAGAGACATGAGTCTTACCTGTTACACACAGCCAGATAAAGGCGAACTATTCTAGAAAGTTATAACAGAATCCGTTGATGAAAAAGTGAGGTAATAGCTCAATTATGAAACATTTATCAAAATTGTGATCTTTGACTTCAATGTGTGACATTGACCTTGTCTATATGGTTATGGGTCTTGCATGTGACTCAAACCCAGATGATTGAGAACCACTGCGTTCAGTTGCATGAATTTGGCTCATGGGTTAGTGGAGATACAGCTCTATACATGTTTATGAAATATCATACATAAAAATGGTACTTTCGAGTAAAAAGGGGCAATAACTTCGTTATTGAAAATTGGTTTGCGTCGCAATTTGAAGTCCAACATCCATGACACTCATTTCAAGTTAAATTAAATCTGCCGAAGTAGTTCCAAGATGTGGCTCCAGACACGAAATATGCTTGTTTTCGAGGCAAAATGGTAATAACTCTGTTATTTGCGAATGAGTTGCGATGGCATTTGAAGAGCGCCATCCTCTTACCCATATATACACTGATTCAAAATTTCAATGAAATCAACCCAAGCAGTTGCGAGAAATAGCTCCGGACACACAAGTGGGCTTATGTTTAAGTCAAAAAGGGCCATATTTCAAATGAATTTCGACGGCATTTGGCGTGCATCATCCTTTTATCCATATATATATACACTCATACCAAGTTTCAATATAACAGCCTAAGACGCTTCGATATATGGCTCCGGACACAATTGTGTTCGGAAAAAAACGGGTGTACGGACAACGCCAAAACAATGTCCTTCCGCCTATGGCGGTGGATAATTACGATGATTGTATCGTTAACACGTCACCTATTGTTTCACGCGACACGTCATCTGATGATGGTTAATTTTTGAGCCAACTTATTTCAAAATACCTCAATACTTGGCAAAGTTATGGCTGAAACAGAAATTAAAGTTTCCATCAGTTTTATGACCAAATTTGACCTTCACGTGCTCTAAGTGTGACCTTGATGTAAAGAGACGGAAGCTATACGCGACACGTCACGCTGGTGGACATTTTTCCAAAGTTATTTCTTAATCCAACAATATATGGCCACGTTATGGCTGAGACAAGAAGTTCGCAGACGTACAGACGGACAATGTGACCGCTACATGACGCCTTCTTCGAACGGGGGCATAAAACAAAATCAATCTTCGAGTAAGAATAACACACAAATGATAAACACAAGTAAACTTAACTAGCATGAAGAACATTGTGATCAAAGGGGAGTAAGTGCCTTAATCAAATCCTATATAATAAGAGTTGTCTCAGATAAGCTTTACTCTTGACCTGGTGACCTAACCTTTGAACGCACATGGCCATAATTCGAACTGTCAAGATATACATTAAGCCGCAGTTTCACCAAGACGAGTCATAAATCTGGTCTCTAGAGTGGTAACAATATGTTTCTTAGATTTGACTTTGTGACCAAGGTTTTGGACGCACTTGACCTAGAATCGAATTCGGCTTAGATATTGTCAAGATAAACATGCTGACCAAATTATATTAAAGGCCCTATAAAAGTGACAAATCCAATTATTATGCATATTAACTGGTCTATTTTTACCTGATTTCAGTTACTCTTGCATAAAAAATGCTAATAACACAGCTTAGGTGCAACGTTGTCAAGAACTATGGACGATATACCCGTTTCATAATTGGAAGAAATGTTTACAACTTTGCAACTAACGTGGTGTGTAGCCTCAAAGCGGTTACGTATGCTAAAAATAGTCGAAAGAAAATTCAATTTTAATTCTATTTTAAACAACTTTTTACCATCAGAAAGTTACTTATTAGATCACTACAAACGTTTTAACCATTAAGAAGAGACCTACTTTGTGAGTGATTCCGGAAAACGTGGAAAATCCACGATATATGTTTGGTGACCTGAGTCACTTTCACTTTCACTTTCCCGAGTAAACAGCGATGTAAATAAACTGATTGTTTGTAAACACAATTGACTTGGAGGACACTGTATTTTGAGCTCAAAACAAGTTGTATTGCTCATTTTTTTATGGTAATGTCCAATAGCATATATATATTGTTTTTTGATAACCTTTATAAATAAAATATGAAAAAAA
>VMBQ01007973.1:11568-41188 GCA_007657795.1 Dreissena rostriformis
TTTTTTTTCCCCTTTTTGGGAAGATAGCCCATGGCTTTGGATTTGGGAATTTTATCGGCATTTTCAAGAAATTGGGAAAATAAATTCAGTAGCCTTCTTTGGTAGCACTTTAGTACAACCATATATATTGATATAACTCTGTATAATAATTAAAATTAAAATCATATAAATCATTATTATGTACTTTGTTACATGTAATTGAAATAAAATTGTGATAAAATAATCATCAGACACTTCTAAAAAAAAAAAAAAAAAAATTTTTTTTTTTTTTGGGGGGGGATTTTTTTTCCAAAATTTGGGAAAAAAGTATACCTTTTGCCATTGGGAACATAGCCGTTATTCGGCTTTAAAATCGGGCCAAAAAAAACCCTGTTGGATTCTCAATTGCTATGCGATAAGCGTCCTTTGTCTAATTCACGCGTACAATTACGCCTAAGTCTACGTTTCTGAGATCCCAAATATGTTTTTTACAGTTTGAATCTATGCCATAAGTGTTATTTTCTTCTCTGATGTAAAATGTTCTTTTATTTTTTGAATCTGGGAAAAAGAAATTGAAAATTGTCTTTAGGCAATGGTGAGGCAAAAGAAATAGGTCCGTTTCTGGTCGCCCAACCGTGTCTCCCGAATCGGCGCCAACCCTCAACTTTTTATTGGGGTCGCCTCGTTCATTTCGGTTCATTTCTCAATATAAGATGTAATATCAAGCAAACAAAGCATATATAAACATGTATTTCTTATTATAAGCTTTAGTAACCACCCATTCTAGTACCAGAAAGACAAAAAAAAAAAAATCGTTCAAATTTGGGCCGGTATTTGGCCCCATTCCCAATGGAAAAAAGTATATATTTTCCCCAAATGGGACCTTAAAATTCCCATTTGAACATTTTTTTTTATATATCAACATTAAGTTAATCTCCTATCCAGCTATATAAATTGAACCTTAGTTAATATAATATTGAAACCACTTTTATTCTCAATTTTGAAGAATTCGTTAGCAAAACAATACTTTTTCCTAATTTTAGTCAAAACGCAAACGACACAATTTTTCCAAATTCAAAGCGTCCCGGTCCCATGCATTCCCAAAATGGTGAAAATAACGCAGTGTTTTTTCCCAATTTTGGGCATGGGGCGGATGTTCACTGGATTTGGAAATTAACACGTCAATTTTACAAATTTTGTTAAATTGTCAATGTGTTGTTTTTGTATTATTAACAAAAACTTAAAAATTGAGATTTAAAGTGATTTCAAAATTATATTTGCCAATGATCTTTAAGCTTATATAGCTGGAACTGTACTGCAGTTGAACTGTCAGTCCGTCCGTCAGTCTGTGTGTCCGTCCGAAAACTTTAACATTGGTCATAACTTTTGCAATATTGAAGATAGCAACTTGATATTTGGCATGCATGTGTATCTCATGAAGCTGCACATTTTGAGTGGTGAAAGGTCAAGGTCATCCTTCAAGGTCAAAGGTGCAACAAAAAAGAGTTAAATGCATGTGTATCTCGTGGAGCTGCACATTTTGAGTGGTGAAAGGTCAAGGTCATCCTTCAAGGTCAAAGGTCAATGTTTTTTTATGCCCCGGGTAGGGTGGCATATAGTGATTGCACTGTCTGTCCGTTTGTCTGTCTGTTCTTCTGAAATTCTGTCACACTTTCGTTTAGGTTTCGAAAATTGGTCATTACTTTGCAATATTGATCATAGAAACTTCGTATTTGGCATGCATGTGTATCTCATGGAGCCGCACATTTTGAGTGGTGGAAGGTCAAGGTCATCCTTCAAGGTCAAAGATCAAAGGTAAAAAAAAATCAAAGCAGCGCAATAGGGGGCATTGTGTTTCTGACAAACACATCTCTTGTTAAATTTTGAATGAGGCCGAAATGTTTAAGAGATGTTTTATTTTCGTCCAAAATTTGACCAAAAGAGACCACTGGTCAGGGACTGATTTAAGATGTAAATTTAAGGAAAGGAAATTAAAAAATGCTAAAATATACCCATAACAGCCAGGTTTTTTTTCCTTCTGAAAGACCCGCCAAATTTCGGCCCTTTCCCCTTAGTGCTGCAACAATATACCGGTATATCGGTATATATCGCAATACGCAANTCCGTGGACAAGTATAGTTTTTTGAGATTTCGCCACCCCTGCCTTAAATTTAATATAACAGACGCCAAATATTGGTGTCTTCCCCCAGCAATCTAGGCTGGTTTTTTTCCTCCGGCCTGAAAAATTCCCCCAGCGGAAGCTTTTTCCCCTCCATAAAACAGTTTAAAATAATTGAATTTTTCAACAAATTCGCCCGAAATCGTACAAAACACCGTTTGTTACCCGTCCAATTATGGTTCCCATCCCGTACACACCATACTGTACCGTATAAATTTTACGACAATTATTACCTCCCTTGGCAGATTTACAATAACTTTCATATCGCTTTACGTTAATTGTCACCAAAATGTTGCACAACTGGAAAAGCTACTGGGAAAAAAGTGCAAAAAACTGAGTGTCCTAACATCTTTCTTCCCAAAACAAAAGTGTAGCGACCAGGTAGTAAGTCCACTGTAGCAGTCTGTTACTGTTGTACGGTCCTAAACTGTCACAGCCAGTCCCTGTCAATTCAGGCCTTTTTCTGCCTATCTCACCGGTCCGATAGTCGGACCCGTTCCCCATGCCAAATATACATATTTTTTCCTCAATTCTCAAAAAAAATCCCATTTTTTTTGTTTGAAAGAAGTGTCTTCTGACTTATGATTATTAGACTCTATATTTCAATTTTATTTTTTAAACTACCTACAAAATATATAACCATAATTTATGTGATTTTTATCCAAAATGGCTGGAAAACGTACCCCCTGTCCAAATAATGCTTTTGTTGATAAAAATTCTTCCCAATTTGGAAGATTTCCTGACTCGAAAAATCCCCATTTTGCTAGGTCATTTTTCCCCAAATGGACAGGAAAAGGCCTGCAACTGGATGCTCTGATGTGTATCAGCAGTTTCCAAGAACTGTCAGGGCCAGACCAGTTATTAACAGAGGAGGACATGGAATCATTAGTGGACATGTTTAAGGGGAAGAAAAGCAGGGAAATGCCACTGTAAAATTGTCTTATGAAATGTAAATTGACCAGAAACTATGATCTATGAAGAAAATAAGTCTTTTTTTTTTAACCTATTTAACAGTAAAAGTAAGACTGTAAAAATTTTCCCCCATTAAGTAAAAAATGTGCACAATTTTCTCCCTAAAGTGGAAAATCGCGCGTAAAATTTCCCCCACATAAGGGCTAAAGGCCCCATCCCCCACAACCCCAAAAAACCATGAATTGCAATTTTTTATTACAATTGAAAATCATTGTACACCTGGTCATAACATCAAATTTAAACATCGTTCAAGGCCCTCGATCTGCTTTTTTACCGCTGAATATCAGTGGCTTCCCCCTTAAAAAAATCGTAAAAAATCCCCTATTTTTTGGAAATTCCCCCTAGATTATTTTTTTTTAACCACTTGGGTGATTGTTTTCCGGGTTAATCATTGAATCATCATTGAAAAGCTTTTTTTACTGCCTACAATTCATACATACACTCTGGCACAATAGTCAACTCAAAGGGTCATAACATCTGCCAGAACCATATGACCCCCCTACAGTGCACAATAATCCAATTTCCTATATTGGGAGGGTGTCAGCTATTAGCTAGAAGCCTATTGATAACAGATACTGATTATTGACTATTGATCAGTGGTGGAGATAAGAAGATAAGCTGGGTATGCAAGTGGTATTTGGTTAACATTATGTCCGCAGTTTAGACTTGTTATTCACACATATTAACTTTAATGTACATGTACAGCTATATTTATAAAAAAAATGCTGCCATTGATTGACTACCTACGATTTTACTTCTCATATTTAAACCTGCTAATCAATTTTTTGCAAAAAACTCCCCAATTTTGTCATAGGATAAAAACTTAATTTTATTGGTTTGTACTGAAATGCCGCTCAACCAGTCCAATGAAAATGAAGTAAGTGTCCCAGTTACTGGGTAACAGGCCTTTTTCTGTCTATTTGGGGAAAAAGTACCTAGCAAAATTGGGATTTTTTGAGTCGCGAAATCTTCCAAATTGGGAAGAATTTTCATCGACAAAAGTATTATTTGGACAGGGTTTTTTCCAGCCATTCTGGATAAAAATCATATAAATTATGGTTATATATTTTGTAGGTTGTTTAAAAAATGAAATTGAGATATAGAGTCTAATAATCATAAGTCATAAGACACTTCTTTCTAAATTTTTTTTTTTTTTTTTTTCCTTTTTATTTGAGGGGATTTTTTTTGAGAATTGGGGAAAAAATATGCATATTTGGCATGGGGAATGGGTCCGACTATCGGACCCGTGAGATAGGCAGAAAAAGGCCTGTGTAATGAGCGTTTACCTGCAGTTTTTGGAACTTGAGAAAAGTACCGAATGTGGCAGCTAAACTGCGATTTTTTTCCTTCTTTATAATGTACCGGTAAATGGCACTTTCCCAATAACAAAAAAACTACAAATTTCCCAATTGCTGTCCAAAAAATTCCCAATTTAAGGTAAACAATTTTTGTTTTTTGAAAATGCAGCATTTAGTTAGTTTCCCTATGCAGCTCTATGGCTTGAACCTAGGTAAAAATAATATTGACAACTTGAAAACACTAAGTTATCAATTTTAAAGTATTTGGGAGCAAAAAATCAAATACACCAATTTTCCAATTTGAGGTTTTCACAACTCGATTTTTCCCAATTTTGAGGTTTTCATGACTCAATTTTTCCCAATTGGACCGGTACGGGTACTTTTCCCAATAGGACAAAAAAAAAGTTGCTAAATTACATGCATGGATTATCAATTTTTATGGCACATTTCAGGTAATAGACACAAAAAAATGTTATATTGCGCCATATTCAGTCATGCAAAAACATGCGTCTCTTGGATTCTCAATTGGTTTGCGATAAGCATCCTTTGTCTAATTCACGCGTACAATTATGCCTAAGTCTACGTTTCCGAGATCCCAAATATGTTTTTACAGTTTGAATCTATGCCATAAGTGTTATTTTCTTCTCTGATGTAAAATGTTCTTTTATTTTTTGAATCTGGGAAAAAGAAATTGAAAATTGTGTTAAGACAATGGTGAGGCAAAAAAAAAAATATGTCCGTTTCTGGTCGCACAACTGTGTCTCCCGAATCGGCGCCGACCCTCAACTTTTTATTGGGGTCGCCTCGTTCATTTCGGTTCATTTCTCAATATAAGATGTAATATCAAGCAAACAAAGCATATATATACATGTATTTCTTATTATAAGCTTTAGTAACCACCGATTCTAGTACCAGAAAGACAAAAAAATAGTCCTTACCTACTGACCCTGTTTTTTTCCCAAGGAGACCAGAAACAGACCTTTTTTTTTGCCTGAACAAGACCATTTCAATTAAGTTTTTTTTTCGTTCAAATTTGGGCCGGTATTTGGCCCCATTCCCAATGGAAAAAAGTATATTTTTTCCCAAATGGGACCTTAAAATTCCAATTTGATTTTTTTTTTATATATATCAACATTAAGTTAATCTCCTATCCAGCTATATAAGTTGAACCTTAGTTAATATAATATTGAAACCTTTTTTATTCTCAATTTTGAAGAAATCATTAGCAAAACAATACTTTTTCCCAATTTTAGTCAAAACGCAAACGACACAATTTTTCCAAATTCAAAGCGACCCGGCCCCATTCCCAAAATGGTGAAAATAACGCAGTGTTTTTTTTCCCAAATTTGGGCATGGGGCGGATGTTCACTGGATTTGGAAATTAACACGTCAATTTTACAAAATTTGTGAAATTGTCCATGTGTTGTTTTTGTATTATAAACAAATACTTAAAAATTGAGATTTAAAGTGATTTCAAAATTATATTTGCCAATGATCTTAAAGCTTATATAGCTGGATGAACTGAATGTTGCAACTCATAAAAATATATCTTAATTGGAAACCTTAAAGTTTGGTATAATACATTTTTATGCCCCCGTTAGGGTGGCATATAGCAGTTCAACTGTCAGTCCGTTCGTCAGTCTGTGTGTCCGTCTGAAAACTCTTACGTTGGTCATAACTTTTGCAATATTGAAGAAAGCAACTTGATATTTGGCATGCATGTGTATCTCATGAAGCTGCACATTTTGAGTGGTGAAAGGTCAAGGTCGAAGGTAAAAAATAAGTTAAATGCATGTGTATCTCATGGAGCTGCACATTTTGAGTGGTGAAAGGTCAATGTCATCCTTCAAGGTCAAAGGTCAATGTTTTTTTTATGCCCCGGGTAGGGTGGCATATAGTGATCGCACTGTCTGTCCGTTTGTCTATCTGTCCTTCTGAAATTCTGTCAGACTTTCGTTTTGGTTTGCGAAAATTGGTCATTACTTTTGCAATATTGATCATAGCAGCTTCGTTTTTGGCATGCATATGTATCTCATGGAGCCGCACATTTTGGGTGGTGAAAGGTCAAGGTCATCCTTCAAGGTCAAAGATCAAAGGTAAAAAAAAATCAAAGCGGCGCAGTAGGGGGCATTGTGTTTCTGACAAACACATCTCTTGTTAAATTTTGAATGTGGCCGAAATGTTTAAGAGATGTTTTATTTTCGTCCAAAAATTGACCAAAAGAGACCACTGGTCAGGGACTGATTTTAAGATGTAAATTTAAGCATCTAAAATAAAAAAATGCTAAAATAAACCCATAACAGCCAGGGTTTTTTTTCCTTCTGAAAGACCCGCCGAATTTCGGCCCTTTGCCCTAGATGTTTTTTTCCCCCTCTGACAGAATTTTTTCCCCAAAAAATTATTTTCCTTTTTTTTTTTAACCTTTAATTATAATAAGTTCACCTGATCCAGTAATATAATGCATAATTAAATCATCTGTTGCCTTGAATTTGTTTTAAGACGGTTAAATTGATTATTTAAGGCTTACTTATTTTCCCCCCAAATCAGGCGTTTCGCGCGATATTTTTTTCCCTCGAAAAAGGCCAAGCCCTTTCCCCAAAATCATATTAAAAAACCCTGACAGCATAACAATGTGTACAGATTAATATATAAAATTGCTGATAAATAAAAATTATATTGAAGTTGACCTACTTCACATTCATCAGCTGCAAATAAACATGTCTGAAATGTCAGAAATCGTGTAAGAGTAGGCCTAAAACAGAAAGCAAATTTAACTGTTAATTAACAGAAAAACATATTTAGGGCACTGCCACCATTACACTCCAAAGTGAAACTGAGTGCAGATTGAACTTTTTGCATTCAATATTTTATCAAAAACCAGGGCTTTTCACCCTTATATAACAGGGGCCGATATTCAGCCCCTTCGGTCCATTCCCAATTGAAAATAAGGTCATTTTTTTTTACTTAGACATATTGGGCATCTCCCAAATTGAAAGCAATGAGCTCTAATATGATTAAGAATGCATCACAATGTTTCTTTTAATACTTTTGCAAAATGAAAAAGACCCTGTTTCAAAAACTTAAAAACACGGTCTTCCCAAAATGAGCAGTTATTGCGCATGAAATTCCCAATTTGAAAGGCTAGGGCCTCTTCCCAATTTCCTGATGAAAAGCCCGAAAAAGTTGAAAACACAGTGTACATTTTTCATTTAATTTCTAATTGCAGGATTACAGAATAAATGCAGAGAAGGCCAAAATGGATCTGGATGGACAGATGCGACACAACAGGGTTCTCAGAGTACGGTTTGCCACTCACGGTGCAGCGCTTCGAGTGTATAACCTCTCACCGTTTGTCTCAAATGAACTTCTCGAGACAGCATTCTCACAGTTTGGAGAAGTTGAACGGGCAGTTGTGTTTGTGGATGATCGCGGCAAGTCACTGTGCGAAGGTCTCGTGGAGTTTGCGCGTAAACCAGGCGCTCAGGCTGCTTTCAAGAGAATTAGTGAAGGCATATTTATGTTGTCTTCGTAAGTATTTATAAATAAGTTTTTTACGGTTTGGTTGATTTAATTTTCTTTCCAGTTTCTGAATAATGAATGTATGCAATTTGTTAGAATTGGTGTCTTAATTTTATGTCTTAATATCTTAACAGTCTCCTGTCAAACAATCACAAATATGTTCCTTTTTTACATGTTGCTCAAATAACAAAAAGAAACATACTCAAAATATAAGCACATATTAAGCTGCAGATATCTAGATTTTTGAAATATTCATGGCTTATCTGAATAGAAAAATCTGGGAAGAAGCAAAAAAGGGAAGTAATTGTATAGCTATTGTTGGCAACACTTATATTTTTATGTCCCCCAGTCTATACTGGGGGACATATTGTTTTTGCCCTGTCTGTAGCGTTTGTTTGTTTGTTGGTTTGCACAAACTAACATTTGGCCATAACTTTTGCAATATTGAAGATATCAACTTGATATTTGGCATGCATGTGTATCTTATGGAGCTGCACATTTTGAGTGGTGAAAGGTTAAGGTCAATGTCATCCTTCAAGGTCAAAGGTAAAATATATGGGTAACAATCGCTCAAAAGGGGACAGTGTTTCACAAACACATCACTTGTTATTTCTGCAATTCACAAATGCATTCAAAAAGGGACAATCATCAATAGTTTGCCTTAAGTGAGAACCATGCATATTGTGCCTTAATGATTTCTATATATTTTCCAGCTACCCGCGCCCAGTGAGAGTGGAGATGCTGGAGCAGCGTGATGAGGAGGACGGTCTCACAGAGAAGTTTGTACAGAGGAACGACGGCTTTCGACAGGACCGAGAGAAAGAGCCGAGGTTTGCCCCGCCCGGAAGCTTCGAGTTTGAGTTCGGGAACAAGTACCGAGACATCGACAAGCTGGAAAAGGATAGGATAGAACGTGTGAAACAGGAGATGGAGTTGGAGAGGCAGCGGCTGGTTGAGGAGATGGAGACGGCTATGTTTGACTTCCAGGCTGAACAAATAAGAAATGGTGAGCGCTTGATGATTAAAGTGTTTTTGAAATAGTTATTGGTATTATACTATCCATTAATTTCTATGGAAAAAAATATTTTTGAATCAGTGAAATACTTAGTTTGGGTTTTGACTTGTCACTAACAGCCAATCAATGGCATTATGTTGTATTTGCCAATACTTTGATTTTTGTTGTAAATAAGATTACTTATACCAGATTAGCAGTTTTAAATTGTTTTGTCAGCGATAAATTTGTCCACCATAAAATATGTACCTTTAAACAGGGGAATGGGGAGGTTAGTTACAGTAATTGGTTTGTGTTGTTAATGTTTCTGAAATGTTTAATTGTTACTAAACCTTACACTTTTCAATTTTCCAGATCTGATGCGACAACAGGAAGAACTGAAACGTTTGGATGAGATGAAAAATGAACATATGCGACGAAGACAGGAGAGTGATATGAGGTAAAATACAAAACTAATATTCCATTGTACAAGATACTATGGTCTACAAGCCACAATGCTTTATATGGTTCTTTTTGCCATTTGGATGAAAGGAAAATTACAGTCGAAAGAGAAAAATCCTTTATACATAGGAAATGTGTTTTGTAGTTAAAATTGAGATGTTTTCTTCAGTGTAAGTTTTGTGTTGAAATTTTTGCTTTTTTGTCCAAGTAAGTTGTAACAGTATGTTTTCATGCTAAGAAATTCCCTTTTGGACCCATTCCAAAAAGCACTGAACATACCGCTGAAATTAAAATAAACTTTAAAACCACTTGTGTCATTGATTTATTTTCCGTGTATTTTTTGGGGGAGTTGGTAAAATTGAAAATCAAAACAGTGACAGGCAATATTTTATGTAAAATAATATTGAAAATGTAATTGAACTCTTTATTGTTTTATCGAACAAATGGGAATTTGCTTTCCTTTTTTCCTGAACATGTTGATAAAATTCTCAATTCCAAAGGCATGAGCCATCTTTCCCGAAGGTAAAAAAACCCTGGCTAAGGATCGGAAGCGTTTCAAGATACTAAAATTACATGTACAATGTGTACTGGTGTTTCTGGCAGACGTCGCCAGCAGTTGGGAGCCCCGCCCCCTGACAGCATGATGAGGCAGGAGGAGGAGCGCAGGCGTGAGATGATGATGAGGGCGTCCAACGAAATGAACCGCGGCAGGGACGGCAACCGCAGCGGCCGCCCTGACGACATGATGAGAGATGTGAGAGATGGGGTAGGCGGAGACTTGTTTTCTCTGCTTTAGCAGGGGCAGAGTAAAGACCCCTTTAAAATTATGCTTTTTGTCGAAGGCGGGGCCATATAGTTTTGGCTTCCCTCAGACTGTCGCAAATTTTTCACAGCCATATCTCAGAAAATATTTATGATTTCAACATGAAACTTCATGGATATATAGATATCATTGAATACAAGTACCATGCTTAAGAACCATAACCCTACACTTTTTAAAATAAGAGTTATTGCCCTTGGTTGTTTTTGTATGATGTTACTTTTCAGGGCTATATCTCAGAAACTATACAACATGAAACTTTCATGTGTGTAAAGATATCAATGCGTCTGCAATGGCTAATCAGGGAAGACACTTTCTGCCTAGACTGGTTTTTCGTTTACAAGAGACTAGTTTTAAACAGAAAATTCCATAAAAGTGGACAGTGTTGTCCTGTAATAACCTGTGCAAACTGCACAGGCTATTCTGGGACAACTCTTTTCAGACATGCATTAAGCCATGTTTTCCCAGAGCTCTGCTAAAATATTTTTTTTTTACTGTCTTGGTCCTGACTTGAGTACACACTTACTCCCGTGTTTCAGCCTGGGGGAATGCTTGACGGCGCTGGTCGTATGGGAGACAGGGGCAGACCCATCACTCCACCCATGCCCATGGCCCCTCCCCCTGTGCCACCCGGCATGGACCGTCCGAGTATGGACCGTCCGGGTATGGACCGTCCTGGCATGGATCGCCCTGGTATGGACCGTCCTGGCATGGATCGCCCTGGCATGGACCGCCCAGTTGGACCACCGGTAAGTGTTTCCTGTGTGTGAGTGGGGGATCTGTGAACTGAGAACGTCAATGTTGGGGCTCTAGTTTAGGACTTGTATGTACAAGTTTAAACCAAACTTCAATGATAGTAAACAAGGGGGCTTGAAATTTTGAAAGTTAAAGCTGACGCTTACAGCATACACATACGTTTGAAAGAAACCTCATTAATGATAACAAATATTTGGTCATTTTAGTTTTTGTTTGCATGTTGGGAAATGTGACAGGGCTCTTCATATGATGAATTTTAAGTCAAAAGGCGAATTAAATGTTTATAATCGACTTTGTTATTAAACGCTACAAATAGTTAATTATATTACGCTCTGCCTCAATAACGCATATACTTGTTTTCATGAAAAAGGCTGGGAACATTACTGGAATGCCTCTAACTTTGTCAAATTTAAACAATTTATTTCCAAATAATGCTTACATTTAGAGGGGGAAAGTCAAAAGCTGGGAGGAATATGTACCTTTTGAGCATAAGCCTTAAAAAATCACTGAAATGAAGCTGAAGCTAAATGCCCAAGTCATTATGACATGTTTGGTTGTTGCATTTCCTTACATTATACAACATTTTAATTTCAAACCACAAGATTACTTTCAGCTTGACAAATACTTGATACTGGATTTAACATCTTGTTATATTTGTGCATTCTTGTTATTTTGTGCCTTGGTCGAAAGTTGTTACTGAATTTACAAATACAATAACATCTGTAAACAGATATGTGAAGCTTGCTTTTCAGGACACATCATCCAGTTCTTAGAAAGACCGCACACACAGCGATTGTGTTGTGACTGTAACCAGCCTTGAAAGCTGTCTTGTATTTTGCAAATATGAACTAAGTGCAAATATTTATTCATATTGAAAGTAGTACTTGTTGGTACAGTTTGAACATTCAAGGATTTACTTTTGTCAAATGACCATGAATGGAGTGCTATAATCATAATTTTCTGTGTTTTCCTTTAATTTCAATGTGCCATTTAATCATACTAAAATTTGAGACTGCAATTCTTACTTTTGACAAAATGGACTTCTTAACTAGCCAGTCTTAGTTCCTCTACAAAATCAAATCTTGTGCTGAACCTTTTATTACGGGCTGTTGGAAAGACACAATCTTATCAATTGTTGTCAGAAGACTAAGTAAACAAAAATACAATAGTCAATCAGAAGTGATTTATAATTGAAATAAACTACTACATGTACAGACAAGAAATTAACCATTGCAATTGAAATGCATCATCTGCAATAAAAGAATAAGTTGATGATGGATTACTGTAAAAATATATTGTGGTTTTATATGTTCAGTAATTAAAAAGAAGTTTCATATTGCTTAATGCAACACTGCAGGCTGGTTTAGACCGCTCTTGGGATTAAAATGTTGACAAAAAAAACTTAATAGAGTGTTGTGGATAAAATTAAGATAAAGAATGCCATTAAGTACGTTACGAAAAAAGTTGCTGTGATGTGTGACTTGTGAAAAAGGTTTCGAGTTGGGAAAAAGATTTTCAGGGTATTGAACAGTTGTTCTCCCCAAATTGTTCTCTCCCAAGTAACAGATAAAGACTGCTGAGATGTTGCAACACTTAACTGTTGATGGACATACAACTGTTGCAGTTAGGCACATAGCTCTTAGTGGAAGATTGATGTGACATTTACAAAGTTTAACAACACCAGTATAATAATGGTATTCTTACTTTACTGGTACATAAGACTTCTCAAACTTTGCTTTGCAGGGCTTGCTGCTTTGTAGAAAAAGAACTAGGTCAGACTAGAGATAAACTGTAAATAAAATTTACCCAGTGAGATGAGTGAATAATGATTTATGATTTGCTAATATGAGCATGACGAATACAGACGTATGCACACAACATTCTGTCTTTGAACCTTTTTCATCAGAAGCAGACAATTGACAATGTACCATTGTATACTGATAACATCTTGCACTATTTGTTGCAACTCTGCTAACACACATGATCATTGATGCTGCAAACTAGTGATGCATATATATTTTAGTTAAATTATTTCCACTTGTGAAAATACTGTCTGTATAGTTTTCGATTTATAAGCTTCTGACCAACAATTTTTATTTATTTCCTCATAAACTTGATTAATACCCTAACCTTAGATACATGTAACATGCAGTTGACCAAAGTTTGCTAAATAGGAAAACATAATCTTATTGTGTTTAAATAAAGTGTGAAATACATCTGCCACTAGATTTAGATTAGTGATATCATGTATGTGTTTATAACAAATAGTAATACATATTTATCTATATAATTATGCTCTTAATGTTTATGTGTATGAGTTTAAGAGTATATAACTAACTTTATTACTTGCCAGTGTGTCAGCTTTATACTGGATACATCCACTTAAATATTTGACCACTCAAGTACAGACTTGTTGGAAAAAGTACTTTTTACATTTATTTTATATGTATAAACTTACAAGTGTATAATACTAGAGAATATATAAATGGACCGATTGTTGAACTGACCAATAATGGGACGGTTTAAAAGTTTTTTTTTCTAAAACGTATGCATTTACACAAAAGCAAAATTTGGTATTTTGCCAGACTAAACTAATGGCAGGGGGGGAGGGGGGGGGCTGAAATTACCAGGACAACCTCTTAAATGGAAAATCGTCGATGGTAAACTTAGTGCATTGTCAGTCACTAATATGTGCTGTTTCCATTTAAGTACATGTGTTCTTATATTCAAGCACCCGTTCAGCATATATTCCATGAGGAGTGATCCTTATTAAACACAATTTGATGCTAATACCAAGTTATTCTGAATTTTACCCTATAAAATCATCAATAAATAATAAAAGCATGTTTGGGTGTCTGTATTTACATTGTACATTTGAAAGAGCGACAAAAAATGGTGGGATATATTTGTAAAGGCTGGGGCATAAAAATGGGAAGGGGTTGCCCCTGCCATTCTGCTTTACATGTAGCTCAATCGTAAAGTAGACTTGTTCTTCAAGATTAACATTCAAAAGTGTTGTTTGATAGATGTTGTAATCGCGTCTTGTAATTCATTCATAAAAATTTATTCTAGGCTGTTTAAGACTGTAACACCTTTTGAAAAACATAGACAATAGAATCTTGTTAAGTTCATTCTTTCACTAAAATATGCAAATTTCTTCACTTTAATCACCTTTGTAATACAAAATTGTTTTAGTCTGAAACTACTGAAAGTGAGATTGCAGATTTGGCTATGTTTTCCACAGTTTGCATTCTCATGCAGGTTTGCAGATGGACACGAAACAATTTTGCAAAAAGTGATTTTAAATAAAATAAAAATGTCACACCAGCTTCACATTCACACTTCGAAATGGTCGAAGAAATGTGCTCATGTTTCTGTACATACACGTACATACATTTCATATGAGATATCAGCTGTATTTAAAGTAGGTGAAATATTTTGTGGTCAACAAAACAAGCACGCACACATAGTCAAGTGGCGGCATTTCACTACTTCAGAGAGGCTTATTTTCTGGTAAGCAGGGCCCTATGGATAGCGGAAGATTTGATAGACGTCCCGGAAGTCCCGGCGGAGACCGTCCCAGCAACATGGAACTTGATCGGCCACCAAACATGGACAGACCGCCCCACGGTGATCACATGGTATGTTTATGGGAGAGATCTTATGGGGCTAGCTTGGGTGGGATAGAACAGTCTATATGCTTATAAAGTGGAATATGGGTGTGTGAGAGAACAAGTTGATATATCTCTCTATGTTTATAAAGAGGAAGACTTGTATTAGAATGTTATTCAGAATGATGAAATGAAACAAAGCAAGCAATTTTTGTTGTTGCTGGTTTTGTCAGAAAATTAGAGGAATACTGTTTACACTGCCAAGTTTGAGCAAAACATGGTTTTCAAAATTCGCTTCTGAAAATGCCTTCTTCTATGGGCAAATATTTAGACCACATCGTTAATCTTACAAAAGTAAGTAAAGTATCATGGAAAGTACGAGATTTTCAAGAAGTTTTAAATTGTGTATAGAAAACTTCATAATCATGTTTGTAAAATGAATGTAAGTGTTTTATATTACCAGTAAATGCCTTTTGTCATAGATAGCCAAAGTCTGGCTTGAACACTGTTCAAAAATAGTCTGAATACACTTACTTACTATGGATTCTGTGTGATATTTCTATGGCTTTTGCCAAAATCACACCAAGCTACATGTTCATTAAATTCCCATTATCTTGGTGGTTAAATCACCAATAGATGTGTTTGGAATGAAAAAGCTCATTATTTTCTACCAGAGTATCTACATGAACGTGTAAATTGATTTCAGTTTAGACTTTATGATGTAATGCTGTGTAAGTTACAAATGTTATAATAAATGCAAAAAAAGCTCCAGTAATTGGTATTTTGAATCATGCTTGTGTGGTAGTTCCAAGTAGAAGTGGTTGCAATAAAAGAAGGTGGTTTGAATACTCTGGATACCTTTTACAACAGATTTTTTGAAAGTTATAAGGTGTCTCGGTGGTTGAGATGTTGAAGAATTTCATTACCGGTAAAATGAAAGTTTTTAAAAGTTGATCGTATTAGTTAATAACTATAACATTTATGGTGTTGAACGGTAGGCAATGTGTGCACATAAACATATTATATGCTGGACTATTGTATTTACTTTTATATAAGGAAAAATAATAAGAAAACTAAAATTTGCATAAAATACACAGACTTCTCATGGACTATTTTCCAGCTTGTTCAGAGTTTACTACTGACTACTTTACTACTCTTGATACTGTACATGGTTTTAAATTCTGGTGTTCATTTGTATAATGAAATACATAATAAATTAAGATGGACAATAAGAAAATGTATAGAGCATATAATTATAATATCAGCATTATTAAGATATGAAACATCAGCCGTAATTGTTCAAGGGCATATTGTTCTCTGATTAATTGAAAGAAAATTTTTAACTGAAGAAATGTCTGATTTATATCAATTGGAAATTTTCAAATTAAAAATATCAAGTGTGATTACCAAAAAGTATGTGTTATATTGTGGCAAATTATGGCATGAAACACTTGCTTATCAAATGAAAGATTGCAGAGTTGGAATTGTTGCTCAGTAGTGGCAAAAACCCATGCACTACATGTACATTAAGTTTGATGATACACATAGGTAGGACATGCAAGGAACCTTTTCTGGAAGAAGACATGCTTAATTAGACTGTCTCAAACAACAGTTTCTTTCACGTTGGATGTTAGGCTTACAGAATAGTTGTGAATGTGACTTTGTGGACACCCACAAGTACATCTTGTCTTTGGGATACTTGGATACATTGATAGCTTGCCATTGGTTTACTTGACATAAAATTATATTGCCTGTGCATTGATCTGACATGTTGGACTTGTGTAATATCAATCCTGACGCCATGATTAAGGGATTAAACACTGCATATAATCCAGCACAGATTTTGTACTGATACGAATGGAAATGTTAAATGTGGGTGAGAAATGAAAACTTATCTTCTAGTTTGAAGAAATCACTAGAAATTACCATAAATGTACCAGTTTGCCATAGTGTCAACCATATAGATACATATGTAGTGAATGTAACTGTAAATCTGAAAGTGTTGATGAACTTGTTGCAAATATTGTGAAGAAGAATGAGGTATTATGTTTGTTTGAATGATCTGAGATTTTAAATATAATTGGAGCTCACCTTCAAATGGAGATATGATGGTATTGGAACAAGCACACAAGTATGATACGTCTTAACTCTGGTAGAAATAATGAGAAATGCCCTTGTACCGGTATTTTTGTGGCATATAGCCATTTGACACTTGTAAAGCTACCCAGTCCAATAATGAAACCACGGGACCTTGCATGACTTTACAGTGGGCAGGGTAAATTCTGACCAGACTGCGAAGATGCGCAGGGTGATCTAGAGCTATGCTGGCTGCATAGGCATAAGAACCAATTTTGCACAATGCAGCTTATTTGGTTTTCGTATATTGACATTTCATATACATGTACATGCATAAAATTGAATGTTTAAATATTTGTGTGTATGTAATTGTGTATTGTATTTGATAAAGGTCTTTTACAGGAGCAGATAGCAGACTGGTTTCTAAAACTCCATTTTAGATGCTATTATTACCTGCAGACTGGTTTATGATATCACAATTTAAACTGCCGACTGGTTTCTTATCTTACACTTTAAAAGCTATTACTACCTGTTGTTGATCATTAGTTTCTAAACATTTTAATCGTAACCATTCATTTTAAAGCAACAGCAGAAGGAACATACTTTATCATTTTCCTAAATATTTTCAAAATCATGATTTTACTTGAAAATAGATCTGGTCAAATACCTTGAAGGAATGTAAAATTTAAGTTTGAAAGGAAGTGTAACCTTGTTTAAAAGAGTCTCAAAATGTGATATATGGTAATGTGTTAAAACATAACAGTTTAAGAAGTTTTTTTAAATAAAACATCTAATCAGACCTCATAAGTTTGAGGTTAGTGAGTGATATGTGGGAGACATTCAATTACAAATTATGTTAAATTATAGACAAAATTGACATTTGTTGGGGTTTTGTTTGTCATGATATGAAATATTTGTGTTGAATATTATTCGTCAATTTAGAGGTTTATGTACTAGCATTTTAAAACTTATATCATAAAGCTTTGCAAGTCTTCATTACAATGAATGGGATTATCATGCCATTTTATTTTGGGTATCTTTGATGCTTTGTAGCCAAATAGATTTATAGTTTTCTGTTTCTGCCTTAAAATGATCACAAATTCAGTCAATGATGTAAGGCTGACAAGCTTACTTTGCCTTCAACTCTTTAAAAATTGTTAATTAGGTAAACTAATTACTATCCTCATAATTTATTCCTTTACTTTTCATGCGATATACAGGAAATGTTGATGGTTTCGGTAGATAATCGATTTTAATTCAGGAGTGATTAGAGAAATTATTTTTAATGAGTGGAGCGACTACAAGTTAAAATATTTATTTTCTTTGATCATGAGTGGATAAAACATTATAATCTTCCGAAATCAATGAATGTTAATGTAGATTTTTTCGCTTTTTGTCCGTTTCTTTACCTTTTCAACAATTTGCATTGGAGACTTTTGCGGGGAAAATAATGTCATAAAACAGTGTAAATTAATGAAAATGTCCACTGTTATTTGTCATTGATTGAATCAGTGAATTGCCAATTTTAAATTACTGATGTTTCCATAAAACCAATTGAAAGCATTAAATACACATTTCTGTTTGGTTACCTAAATATTATGTGTGTCCAGCAAATAAGCCATTGTCAGATTTATTTGTAATTCATTCAGTGGAAAAAATGTTAGAACATATTTGGTGTGAGCTGGGCAATGCTTCCATTTGTCTGTGAACTGTTTGTAATATAACTTCATAATTTGTGTCAACCATGACCAGACATTACAGCACAATACAAATGTGCATATTTACAGGACACCTGATCTCTAAATGTTCTTCAGCAAAATGTAGCATATTATATCAGAATTTCAATTAAATGAGATATTTTATTGGGTTTTATGAAGAAAAATCTATAGCTTAATGGAAATTTATTTAGCCAAATATGCTGATTGTAGCTATTGGTCTGCACAGTCAGCCCTGCTTCTAAATATTAACTGCAACACATCGAGGTGTGATAAAGTGAATTTGCAACTGTCTGTTAGAAGCACTCTTACAAGGAATTAAACTTGTTTTGTACTTTTCCATGTATAACGCACTCCCAATTGTTTAATGCCAAAAGGAGGTAAGTTTTCCAATCTAGAAATCAAGAAAATCGGCTCGCAAATCAGCTCCAATTTTACTTTAGTGAAATCAGTTAATGTTGTGACTTAAACATTGACCAGTGTCACTGAAGGGATATCTGTGAATTTGTATTTAACATATTCTGCATTTTTATGATCATGAGAATAGGTTATCTTTCACTATAAATTTTACAAATTTATAGATACATGCAATTCACTAAAGAATATAGGGTCCTGTTAAAGGAAGTTTGTGTCTGTGTTAATAAATATGTACTTGGTCATTGCCTAGAGTGGTCTCGCTTTGATTGCTAATGCCTTAAAATTATCCATAATCATTGGATCAACCTCAAAAATACAATGTTACTGACTGTTTGGGGTATTATACCTTCAGGACTTAAGTAAAAAAAACATTGCGTGAGCAAACTGCTTTACATATAAACTTAGCACGCTTTACAATCCCGATTTAACTGTGATTTATATAATACTTTGGTTGCGTTTCGGATACCATAGTACAACACTGTTGAACATTCAGTTTTATACACATATCAATTGGATTACATATTTCAGGTTCTCAAGTGTCTCTTGGTATCTCACATTACTCCACCATTGCTGTCAATAATGATGTGTGAAAACACAAATAAAGACATATCCACTATTCGGTATGACTATGCGGACAATAGCCCTTTCAGCCTGCAAGAGATCAGAGTGTTAAACATGTGAAATCAAACATGGCGTCTTTTATGTATATTAAAGAATGCAAGCAAATTATAGCAACCAGAATAACATTGTATCAATGTATAATGCACACCAACTTTTTATCCCCCCGCCAAAGGGGGAGTTATATTGTTTTGGCGTTGTCCGTCCGTCCGGCACTTTTGTGTCCGGAGCCATATCTTGGAAGTGCTTTGGCGGATTTCATTGAAACTTGGTATGAGTATATATATGGATAAGAGGATGATGCACGCCAAATGGCATTGTACACCATCTGCTAATAACGGAGTTACGGCCTTTTGTATATATTCTGTGTCAATGCAGCATGTGGGGGTATACGTCACGTCTGTAACAAACTAGTTTGGCGTTGGATATCAATTTAAAGAATTTGCTTGTTGAATTGAAATTTGAATGTAAAATACTGTGCGTTATACATGGTTATGTACTGTATATTTAATTGGGTCACACGATCAGGCCAATGACACTGAGCTTGAAGCTCATGTCTGGGTTGTAGTTGTTGAATTGGGCATGGTTTTCTATGTAAAGAGGAGACTTCTATCAGAAACGAATCCACTGTCCATATACTGTTCAAATATGACCAACAACCAAATATATGATCATGTTACTCTTATGAGTTTATAAGTAGAGTTTATAAGTTGTTTGAATAATTACATTTTAAGGTTGGAGTGAAAACTTTTTTCAGAACTGCCGTTTGATGTTCCTTTTACATATTGTTCTTGATGGGAATAATTATGGCATAATATTTGTCTGTTGATATTTAGACTATCCAAAAGCAGATCGTTTGGACTAAGCTGTTGTTTTGGACAGTGCAAGCAAACGTGCTAAAAATATTACTTACTACTTACCAATATTTGTGGGGTTGGGTAGGAGCTGTTTAAAAGTCATTGGCCTGTGTGACCTATTTAACTGTTGGGCTTTGCATTTGCTGGTTCCATTATTTCAGAAGTCGGTTTTGTATGTATGTCATAAAAACAGCCCATCAGAAAACCGCTTGTGTCTTGTGAATGCTACAACTCCATAATGTGAAGCTGGAGATTGGGCTTTCCATTGAAGAAATATACTGGCTGGGCAACAGGCTGTAACCTATAAAAACGTTCTCAGTATTGAAACCCATTTTAATTGTTATTGTTTCACCCATACAGCAACGTGCAGGACCAGTTGGACCGCCCGGACGATTTTCCGGCCCCCAGAAGCCCCCTGGACAAGGGAATTTCCCACCACCTGGTCCTGGTGGCAGGTTCCCTGGTCCTGGGGGTCACATGGGGCCCAATAACCCCAACATGCGCGGAGGCGACAGAAGAGACGCACCCCGTAGGGAAGACTTTGATGCTAAACGAATGAGAAGGTTCTAACACTATGAGTAGGAAAAAGGTGTTTTGGATCTCGCAAGATTGGAATGGGTGGCATTGAGCCAATGACGATCTGAGTTAAAATAACATTCTCTGGCATTCTCTTGAATTGGGAAAGTATGTTGAAGTTTTATGTTTTAAGAATCTGACTTACATTTTATATCCTCAATTGAATATTTGAGTATGATTCGAGGAAGTGATTAATATTGATTCTATTAGCATATATATTTATAGGACATATGGTGATTATATTACCGTGATAGATTTGTCTGAACTCACTTTGCCAGATGGCTTAATAAGGCTTTGACTGACATGAGTGAAGAAGCTAAATATTGTTTGTTCTTGACATTTCTTTTCCTGTCATGTGAAAGCACACGTGTTAATGAAAAAAATAGCGTGAAGAAGGACAACACAAAATTAGACTGCAATAATGTTGAGAAAGTTGATTGAAGACAAATGTTGACTTGTATGAAATATTTCCTGAACCTATAAAGTATGTTTTTAAGACAAACCCCATTTATTGCTCTGAGTGCATCATTTGCACAGTTTTTTTATAAATCAAACATTAATTGATGTATCAGACAAAACAGGTTTCACATGAAATCTGAAATAGTATTTGATGAGAACATGAATATAACATTTTTTATGCTCCCCATATATATATATATATATACGGGGAGCATATAGTTGCCAGTTTGAAGTTCCGTAATTCCTTCCTTCCGTCACACTTTTGTTACAGTTTCTCATAGCGCCTTCAATACTTTACCGATCTCTTTCATATTTGGCATGTAGGTACCTTGCATGGACCTCTACCTTTTAATGAGGTCACTGGTCAAGGTCACCGAGGCTAATAATAGATTTTCTCAAGGTCACATTTTTTATTTATTTTTCCACAAAATTAACCCATATATCGACAAAGCATCATTGGGGAGCATCCATCAGTTTTACTGATATCCTCGTTTTTCAAGAAGTTATCACACATTCTTTATTAATGTTGAGTCAATGGTATTGTTTTATTTGTAAATAATTATAGTGACTTCGTAGAGCATGTTGTGCTGTAATATGTGTTTTACATTTTCATGATTTTTATTACATTTATATGCACTTAAACCATTTTACCCATCTACCTAGATGTAGTCATTTCATTTCATACCCTTCAACGCTTGAGTTATATGTGGTGCATGTCATTTGGAAATCTTCTTGAGAAAACCCCTTTGTAACTTGTATATTATCTGTGTCATTATCATGAATAAATTCTTTCGTGTTGTAAAAACGTTTTGAGTCCAATAATAAATGCTTACATAATTTAAGAGCTGAGTTTATCAGCAAAATCGAACTGCGTGGAATGATGATCTTTGGTTTATATCATTGAAAGCATTGTGAACAGAGTTTCGGATACATAAACTAGAATTTTGTGTGTACAATCTTAAAAGCTTTTTTTTTTTTTTTTTTATTATATTGCTACATACTCTGAGAGATGGAATCAGTTTTGAGTATTTATCAGTGGCAAAGAAAAGAAGATACATCAGGGATGATTAATAGATCTTAGATAACATTACCGATATGCATTTCTGATGTCTTTGTACATGTGAAGAATATGGTATGCTTTAACCTGACACGTATTTGACATTTGCTGACTAGTTACTTGCTTGTAGTAAGGAAAAAAGTACGCTCAAGTCATGAACATCGTCACAACATGTGGGTCACTAATGACCTTGTGAGTGCATTGCACATAGTATTACAATGACAGCATGCATGGATTTGAATAATGACATATTTATATGCTGTTAAAAGAAAAGAAAGGTAAAAATGCGATTCAGTTTTGTTCAACTGTTAAATTTGCTTAGTTGCACAGGGGTTTTCCTAAAGCAGAAAAACCTCTGGTCAATAAAGGGCATAGTGAATGGGGGAATAAATAGTGTGTCACATTTATGAAAATTGATGTTGAAATATGGGTTTAAATATACCCCCAGCAAGAAGAGTGGCATAACCGATTTCATCAATGGATTCATTGTGGTGAAATATTAAATTTACATTGTTGCATTAATCTCCGAAAGCAGAAGAACCTTTGGTCACAGAGGACAAAGTGGATCGGAGTAGTTAGCAACATTTATGAATACGTTGAAGGTTGAAATATGACTGTAAATATGCCCCCCAACAAGAGATAATTGGGGTCTATACTGGATTCATCATGGAAGTCTGCCCGTTTGTCTGTCCATAGAAACAATCTTTTTATGTAGTTCTTTAACACTTTTCAAGGTTTGGGAAGGAGGTATTTGTCAATATTGTGGCAAGCTTCTTGTTATTCTGTATGATAAACATAAAGAACACATTTTTCACAATTTGTTAGTAAACCTAACTTGATCAGCGTTGTTTAGATAGATAGATGAACTACAGAAAGAAATGGATATTTCTTTTAGTTTGGCTTACAATTTCAGTATTTATTAAGACAAATGTTGTTTTGAGTTGTTTTTCCACAATTATTTTATCAACGATCAATATCGTGATCAGCAATGAAAACTTGTTTTAAGCTTTGTGTTCATGGTGTGCTATTGTGGTGGTTGGCTGTCATGCTAAGTGTTTCTTATATGCCACCAAATTACTTACAACATCCCCCCTAAACGGAATTGACGGATTTTTGTGAACTTTTGGAGGAGTGATTCTTTGGTGAATATCTTTCAAAAATGTTTAAGTGTTCGAGTCCACAGCATATGAAGCTCAACGGATTGATCTCAAACAGAATTTAAACGTAAAAAATCGAAAAGAAATCGTTTAACACTAGTCAGAAGGTTTATTATTTGTTGTGGAACATCTTATTGTTGCTAATGCACATTTGAATCTTATCTTTTCCAAAGGATCATATTTTTCCAGATGTTTAAGGGGATCACTAAATTTATAATAATGCGGCCAAATAAACCTCACTATTATACCCGATTTGTTAAAATGGTATGAAACTTGTTCTAAGGTCAAAACTGGTCACGCCTTGGGGATGAAATAGTTTCTATTATATAGCACACTTACTTCAAAAACAATTTTCACAAAATACACAAGGCCCATAAGATATATATTTTGTATGTATGTGTCATCATGTCGTGCTGATTTTTTTTTTTTTATATTATGACACGAAGGTTAAAAACTGGCAATTTCCGGGGTAACCTGTGATGCCTAGTTCGGTGGAATGACGACGCATACACAACTTGAGGAACACCGATGAAGTTTTCTTTTAGATTGTATGCTGCTATTTAACAAGTCCACTCATTATTCTGATCAATAAGATATTTTCAGTACTTTTCAAGTTCCTAAAATAGTCCAATAATTAAACATACGGCGGGCGGCCTGAGCCTTACGGGCCTGGTCCGCGATATACAAGTAAATGAAACCGATGTCTATCCTAGATGAACTCCATATTAAACTCCTGTATATGAAAAATAAGTCCTCTTATATTAAATGGTTGCCAATTGTTTTGTAGCGACAACAAACCTGTGTCGCTCTTGGATATGAAAACTTTGTGACCCACAACAAATGTATGTGTTAAATGGTTATCATCATATTTTTATTTGTGATTACAAAAGTGACGGATTTCGTTACAAAATATTATTTTGTAATGCCATCCGTCTTTTTTGTAATCACAAATATACTGTTATATAAAACTATTCATACATACATACCTGGGTCATATAATTTGGATGTTAATAATAATATCGACTATGATGGATTATTGATGCAATCACAAAACTAACGTACATAAAACTGACCGCTATTATGTATGAATGTATTAGTGTTTCGGTGGCTTAAACATTTTATCAATATATTTGATTTCGTTATTCAATCCAAGTCGATACACAAACGAACATTGCTGATGACTTTCCTAAATTTTTGTCATGGATATTTACCCGTTGCGCTACACATAGTTAATACATAGTTAATTACCATTAAACATTTAAAACTTTACTCCGGTGAGCAAAACATCGTAACATGTACATCTTCTACATTGTTCTTACCAATTTATGAAAACTGTTGTAGATAATGTAGTTTTTTGAGCACATGCATATTTCTACTCCTCTGTTAAAATTGCATGCAAAGATATTTATTTACCAATCACACATGTTGCTGAACTTTAAGTTACTCTATACATCACCTGCGCATAACTTTGATTTACTTCAGCTTTTTTGTTGTTTAGACAATGCACATATGAAGGAAATTCTCCGCCATCAATTAAATACCCCGGATCTCTGTTAAATTTCTTTAATCGTTAGAACTTTCTTTTTTAAAGCCCCGGTTTTCTGTTAACGCTCTTTTATGGTTATGCCCAATTTATCTATTGTTTTCTCTGTTTTCTTTGTCTTTGTCTACATTTCGATTTCGTCATGATCATCATTGACCACACAGTTTTTCCACCTTCATTAACAAAACACAGAGCGTTTAAATCCACTTTTGTTTTATGCTTTGTTGAGACACTGTCTGTCATCTTATGAACGAGTACATGTATCACGACAAGAAGTGGTGTCCGTTCTCTTGGTGTACGTCAACCAACCAGCTCTCCTGACGATGAACAGGCCAGAAACAAGTTATTCAATGGACTCTGTATGTCAAAGTTTATTGAAAGTTCTTTCAAAAAGCACACACGTGTTTTCGGAGATAGAAGTGTTGTCTTACAAAATAAACTATTTGAACTATAATGGAGATTGTTTTAGTTTTGTTATGGAAAAATATATGCATTAGCTTTTTGCATGTGTTGTGTATAATCTTGTTGGGCATGTCGATGACCAGATTATTGATGCATATGAAAATAAGTAGGAAGCACGAGTATAATCAAGAAGAATCTGGTTAAATATCTACTTTCCACAGACAGAAGAAAATGTTTATTACGTAATATCATTAAAACACAAATTTCATAATATATGCAAAGTATTTGCTGTTAAATATAGTGATAAAGAGATCAATATTCGGTTTGAAAGGGAGGTTTCAAGCTCTATTTACATATTAAACTCATTAAAATAGAAAACATTTATTGTCATCTGAACGGAAAATGACTTGCAGACAGTCTGATCCCTTCAAGCGCCTTACAGAAGTGCACGTACGATCACTTTATCCACCGCGTGCTTCAGGTCAGATATACATAGTTTGTTGACATGGTTATTGTAACATGGAATACTTACGGATTTTTATGCCCCCTTTAAACAAAAGGGGGGTATATTGTTTTTGGCCTGTCTGTCATTCTATCTTAAAACTTAAACCTTGCTCATAACTTTTGCAATATTGAAGATAGCAACTTCATATTTGGCATGCATGTGTATCTCATGGAGCTGCACATTTTGAGTGGTGAAAGTTCAAGGTCATCCTTCAAGGTCAAAGGTAAAAAAAAAATCAAAGTGGCGCATAAGGGGGCATTGTGTTTCTGACAAACACATCTCTTGTTGTAAAATATGTTGAAATTTGTTGGCGAAGCAACACCTTACTGGTATATACTGTTTGTATGTTAATTTGACAGGTTTTCATGGGTTTGCGAAACATTGATTCCAGCCAATAATAAGTTGCTTACCAGTAATTTAATCTCTGGGCTGACGATCGATGTATGATACTTCACAGAAATTCTACTCGTGAGTATTCTGAGTAACAGATATGCGGTTTTCGTCGTGTGCTGTGGATTGGAACCAAAATTTACAACTGTTGGCCATCAGTGCCATATCAAAACTATGAATGTACGTTTGAATGTAATTAACATCTTTAAAATGCATGTACTGGTAAAATTATGTGTACAATTGTTGGGTCTCTGATCTGACGGTTGTGGTTTTCTGCATAGAAGGACCACAAGATCTATACAAAGAACATTAGCAGACTGTGATCCAGGTGAACAGGTATATATCAAAATGCATAGTACCACTGCCTCTCGTAGTTCTTGTTTTACAAGTTGCTTATAAAGATCCCGTCTGTTCACAGCATGACCGCAATGCAAAAGTAACGCTTTAAAGTAAATTTTCAGTTTGACTTTCAGACCATTGTTACATCGTCTCTTGCCTTAATCATTTTTAACATTTTTCAAATATTATTGGTTGATATTGCTATCGTTTTTGAAACGATTAGTTTATGCATTTTATTACGTACATTATGGTATCATAATTGTTAAGATGCCATACTTTTGATAGAAAAAATGTATGAGATTGTCTTATATATAGTATACTTACACCTTTTTCGAGCAATGGCAAGATATTTTTACGCAATGATTGTGAAATTTAAGACTCTTGCTGATGTTTAAACCGATTTTAACTCTACGTTGGCCATGCTCATTGATTGAGCCACAATCAGCTGTCGACACGTGGGGAAGGCAGTTGATGTTTTATGGACACAGCAAAGACAAAATATTAGGTGTATGTTTTCGATCAACAGCAATAATCATAGAGATTTGATATCTTAACAAATAAATTAAATGAAACATATGCAATTACGGTTGTCTTAGTTAAACACACTTGATACGTAAACTGTTTGCATGGTTTGTGTATTGTGTTGTTTACTAAGGCAAATGTTTGTCTTCGGTAAGCAGTGTGGGAAAAAACGATGAGCGACGCTTTATACATACAGAAGCAGCATTACCCAGAAGAGAAGTTTAAGTGGAGTATGTTTAAGAATATTAACAACAGCGTATTCAGTTTGTGCTTGAATTTTAATTGAAAATACACAATAAATTTACGTAATGAAATTTATTGAACCAAATGTAATAAGAGTTAAATGAAAAGTTCACTTGGTTGTCATTTGCTTAAAATGTCTGAATATTGTATCGTTTTGTTTCACATGAAGGCGAAACGATTTAAAATCGAATGTTCAAGTCATGTCCAGTGATTCTTTTTAATATTTAGCCAAAGATCATCCAGTGGCTGAAGTGTTTCACAACTTTCCCGCGAAACCGGGGCTAAACGCAGTTTTTAGTATGAACTTAAATACACTGATCATTTATAGACCTAAATATACGTGGATATTGTTTATACCGTGTTTATAAATATGCTACTTACAATGAGTGCGCTAGTTTTCCTATTAAAACATAAACGAATGTGTTAAATAACTGGTTGAACTCGGATGAGTAAGGGACGATACGGACCCGATTTTCGGACTATACGGACAACATTTGGAACATACGGACCATATCTGAAATACTATTAATTTCGTGTTTATTTAATATTGTAGTATGCCTAATTTACATCTTTTGCATATTGTTAATATCGCATTGTTATCGCAAATAGACCTTTTATACTGGTCCAATTCCACATGTCTCAAATATATTGGTTTAATTATCCTTTTGCATTAAACAAAACATTTTACTTTCCATGATTTTTTTTACGCACGTTTTTTCAAAACGGGACGTATTATAGTTTCACCCTTGGCGGGCGGCGGCGGCGTCCACAACAGTGTCCGCTCTCTTATTCAAATAGTTTTCATCCGATCTTCACCAAACTTGGTCAGAAGTTGTATCTAGACAATATCTAGGTCAAGTTCGAATATGGGTCATGCCGGGTTAAAAACTAGGTCACGGGGTCACTTAGTCCATTTCATTTTTTTTTAAACGGGCGTATCTTGTGACAGTTTGGCACTCTTGTTTTATTTGCCACATTGTTTACCTTGTTACTTGACTATATTTTATTTTACAGCTAGTGTTCAACCCAAACAACCCTGGGTGAGAAAATACGACTTGAAACTATTTTTTCGTAAGCAGTCAGAACCCGAAGTCTGTCTATCACTATACTGTGTATTTAAACTGTGATAGAAAAATAACAGTTTTAGATTAAGAGTTTGGATGGAGTAATTGCTCTGAAAAATGTAAGTAGGTAGCTCACACAAAGACCAAGCATGGGATTGCTTTTTGGGCAAGTCGGTTCAAGGACAATGTGGAACAAGTCAATAACATTTGCATTGAGATATAACAAGCTTGCATGGAAACCTAGCTTTGGCGTGTATTTAAGGTGTGTCGGGTAAATGTCAACGTCACTGTAACTCTCGAAAATTCGCGTTCGCTGAATAAAATCAGTTTGGATAGAGGTATTGCACTAAACTTTTTTCACAAATTGCGTCTTTTGGTCTCTGTTACTAAAAATCGAAAATGGTTTCCGGTAATGACTTGCACATTGTGTTCCGATGGTTTGTATGGCAAAGGATTTAGAAACCAACATCTTTCTTTCAATACTTCCTGGGCAGAACGAAATTCTAGTTTCCTTGGGGCCCGCCCCACGGTGTTTGGCCATTCGGTAATGGCCCAGGTAATGTAAGCTTCTATTAGGAGTAGAATTCTATGAGCAGTTGATTTCACGCCGTTTTCTTGGGGAATGTATGTCATATATCGTGCAGGGGTGTGATTTTTCCGTAAATCCGCGGTTTTCAGCGGATCCGATTGACGCAATGGTCATTTGTGAGGGTCTTGTTATTTCGTAAAATGTTTAGTTAGGGGTTCGACCGAATCTGCAAGATATATCATAAGCGGCCCGAAAAATTCGATTCTTAGGAAACGAAGAAACCCAATTTCTCTTTTCGGCATCCGCAAACGTCGAATACGTCGAAAGGTGCTTGATATCTCTTCTAACGCGGTTTCACTGGCAAGAAAGAAGTTGTCACCTCTTTTTTCTCGCCGTTAGAACAGTATTATGTTAGTTATTTATAACAATCATTTACTATACGGTATTACATAAATAAAACTTCAATAAAACTATAACATGTATGTTCCTTTGTACTGTTTTATTCGTTAAACGTTATACCATTTGAAAAAAATGTTATTTTATTTCTGTGTTGACACGAGGGGC